>OMLM01001414.1:13109-34455 GCA_900302695.1 Helostoma temminkii
TATTCTTTTAGCAGTGGGGAATTATATTGATTATTCCAGCGATTAATCAAGTAATCAGGTAAGAAAAGTTTTTGCTTTATTAAAGAGCAGCAGTAAAAATAAGACAGACAAAATAAGTCAAACAGACTTATCAGTCAGTACTTTCATTATTTAAATTTCAAAAATGGGAATATTATTATATTATATAATAATAATAATAATAATATAACATGAGTACCTCACTAGCTCAATACCTTCTGAGTTACAAACTTACAAGTATCAGCCTAACTACAGACATAACATCAGCCTCTACTGTCTTCTTGGAGACTTTGTGGCATTTGCAGCAAGCCAAAACGAGTGGACTGGAAGCTGGAACAAGAGTCAACTCAGATCAGAGTCATTAATGGGTCCAGTTTTGTATACCTGCATAAGTAAGTCTTGGTACTGACCAGTGTTACCTGCAGTCATCTTCAAATCAAATCAGGACCTGACCCTTGCACTAACATTAATAATATCCACTTAATAATATTTCTCTTGGGAAATTCAGTCAGGCTCCAGGATTCAGCATCTTGTCCAGTGAAATGTGGCCATGAATCAGGTGAACCAGGAGTTGAACCACCAACCTTGTGGTTTGTAGAAAACTGCCATAGTAAATGATCCATGGTCACCTCCAAACACATGCTGTGTAGCCAGTGAGTTTTAAACTCATACAGGTTGTAAGATGTTTATAAGCAGGACTTGCAGAATGAACTGTCTGACGACACTGGTCCATTCAGACACACTCTCTCACAAAAAAGGCGATTTTGTGCTAATCATCAGCCAACGTATCCACATCCAGAGTTGCTGTCAGTCAACTACATTCTCCATTTCTGTGATTTAAATTATACTAGCTAAAAGAGCCAGCACAATTTAAGTTTTCATTCCCATCTTTATCTCATCTGCTATCCACCAGCATTTAGTCCATATCATCCATACACAATGTGAATATTTTGTTTTTAGGCTACCTATTACATAATCTTAGCAGGTAACTAGCAGGATACCAGTCCTTTTGAGGATGCATACACTTTCATCACGTTTTTCCTCTAAGAGCTTTTACAAAGATGTAATGAAAATTATTCACATAAACACTTTACATTAAATGTTAATGACCCTGGTTTGGGTTCACTAACTGTGGTCTGGATGCTTTATGATGGCGTCATGAAGCTTTGACTTAGCACTAAGAAAGGCTAGTTCAGTTTTACAATAATGTAGTGCACACAAACAGAACAGGTCGTCACATACTAATAAAATTAAATTGCAGCCTTTTGTGCTATATAATTAAATAGGGTAACATCGCAATTGCGATTATATTAATCTGGCAGCACTAGTTTTAACTCAGGGCTGAAACCCTGCTAAAACAGCATGAGCGTTCTTATCTCACCACGTCTAATAAGATTTCAGCAAGACAGGACAATACCAGGACTTATCAAGCCAGCCATGTTCTTCAGAAGAAACATCTGTGTAAACAGTACCTTGTTATTTAAAAACAAAGACTACATGAATATAGAGAGTATGTTCAGCCACAGATCACAAAGGTGACAATTAAGTGGAGCCGCATAGACAGAGGTAGCAACAGATGAAGAATGATGATAACTAATTAAATCAAGTTATCAGTTATCAACATACGATAAACATGGCCTTGGTTTAATGCTACAGAATGGAAATCAACAGAACAGAGGAAACAGAGGCTGTTACCCTTCCACCGGCTGCTGGATATCTTCATTGAGATTCAGTCAGGATCCTGCCTTTAATGAGAGCACTTGGCCTGTGCACTTCACTGAGTAAACACTGCCTTCCAGATCTGCCATGCTAGCCTGCTGTCTGTTCCTGGCATCAGGCAAGCAGGTGCTCCATGTGGAGGAAGCTTGTTTAAGGATCAAGAGACCATTCGTCTTTCCCTCACTCGCTCCTCTCAGCCCCTCCTCTCCAACAAGCAGCCACATGGATGCTCTCAGAAGAGTAGCGTTCACTATAAGCACATGCGCTTAGGCCTGGGCTCTGCATTCATTTCTCAATGGGGACACACGCTGTGCGAGCATACCCCTAGGCTCCTTGGCTTGAGACCAAAAATGCTAAGTAATGTTTTGGCTAGGTAGCGCCACATGCAGTCAGGGGAGCCCCAACCATGAGGAGGAAAAGAAAGAGTACTTCTTTTCCTCCGAGAGTAGAGTATCTTCTTGTAGCCTTCTTTGTTTGACCTTTTATTTGCTTTTTATTACTGGTGTTCTCTAACCTAATTATCCCTGCTCCTTAACTGACTGACTACCACAATTCTTTCTGCTTTTTCCTGCTGAACCCCTTGAGGCCCCCTTCTTGGTGTTGGTGGGAATAAATACCTGCAAAGGCAGCCCCAGCTGTGGTCCAGACTCAAACTGTCTGTCATCTTGCCCGAAGGCCAAATGTCTGGCCTTAGAAGGATAGGCACTCCATGGCTGCTGGCAAATTTTCTCTTGCTGTTCAGTATCACAGCAGAGAGAGAGGAAAGCAACTTAGCACAGGCATAGGGAAATCTATCCTCTATTTTTTTAATCCTAATGTGGAATGGGTAATAACACAATTGATTGAGAAGGCATGACTGAAAGAAATGTGAAGTTGGAAGGAGGTGTGAAGATGATCCGTTGAAAGTCTATTCAGCTATGGGTGTACGAATTTGTCTTTTACTGAATTATGGAGGATTCCAAGAATTATTCAGTGCTAACTTATAACTTATGAGACATAAATTAGGTTTCAGTGACTTGCCACATGTCCACTAAGTCTTTGTTATGCTCCAGTTAGCAAGCCTACGCCAAATCCAAACCATCGAACATGCAACATTAATCACCGTCGGCTGAGTTTAAAGAAGTACCTCAATTATGAATCAGATATGTCATGCAAGGCCTGCTAACACACAGATGTCAGTGTAAAACTGTTCTTTTAAACAAAATGGTTGCTCTGGGATAATTTTCAATGAACAGCAATATCTCAAGCGAGTATAGTCATCCTGGCCAGAGCCTGACATTTCACTCGCAAATGCGGCTAAATGAGAGCCTGGCGTTCACTGTTGAGCCCAATGTGCTACCAATCTTTAAGCAAGTTTTGGTGGACTCTGTCTATAGCTGCTTGCACACATGCACACTGGACCATCTCTGGGCAATGAAGTCCAGACTTTACACGCAGTTGCACCTACCCGGACACACGGTTTGAAATGCATTCACACATAAGGGAAAGTAATCTGTTTGAGTTCAGTGAAGTAGCTTCTTTGTGTAGAGAGTGCAGGAGGCATGATGTGACAAAAGTACATTGGGGAAATCGGCTGCGATATGTTTACAGAGGATCAAACTAGAGCCAATAATATGATTAGAAATGATGCGTGATGTATATATAACCTCAGTTTCGTTAAGGAGAGAAGCACGATAAAGGAGAAAACTATTTTCTGACATCCTATATTTAATGGTGTTGTGTGTGTGTGTTGAGTGGATTTGATTTTAAGTGCACATGCACATAAACACACTGACAGTGGCATGGCGATGGAGAAAGACACTATCAGGTGTGTTATTGCTGAAAACCACCTGCACTTGCTTCGGTCTGGGACTGTTAAGTTGTGCAATGTATGTGCTCTACAGTTTCAGGAAGTAAAAAATAAGCGGTATTACCCATCTTTGTGGGAACACACTTTGAACAGAATTTACAGTCTACACCACTCTGCTTCCCCCCCTGGACTTTAATTAGCCGCAGTACTGAATTCCTCTGGCCCTTCTTTTCAACAGTCTTCGTCTTTTGAGCCTTGGTCTGTGTCCGAAGTGTCTTCTTCACCAACACAGTTGCTCGTCACTTTCTTTTCGCTCACTCCTACTTCTGACATAATAGTACTAATGTGTATGGCTGCGGTAGCATAAACTGCTGCTGGTGATGCTACACTCTGTGCTGTGTGCCAACCTGATGTAACACCTGATGTGGCTGTAGCTCTTCCAGCCACATAACTGGTACTATTCAGATTATTGGCTTTTTGTGTTGTCTGTTAAAACATGGATAAAACTCTATCAAAGTTATACAGACCAAGCTCTATGAAGGAGTGCCATACTTAATGATGTCACCTGGCACATCATTAAAACAACAATGAAAACATCATCTTAGACAATATATAATCACACATCCTTAATGCAATGTACAGAAAAATGTTTTTAGGCTTGACATAATCCCAGACATACGACATTATCTGTATTTCTCTTTTCAAGCCTCGCTTTCTGTGCAACATGCTGTGTGACAGTAATAATTGTTCATGAGAAACCGTGGACCTTGTATAAATAAATGGGTTAAATTAAGCTTGAAGCAAATGCGCTGAGAATTTTTAGTAATCAAGCTATTCTGAGTTTCTCGAGGCCGTATGCGATACTGGGTGAAATCGCCTGCATGGCAACAGCAACTGACAAACCATTAATAAACAGCAGGATCCTGTGCACTTTGGGGTTTGCCTGCGCAATACACTGTGTGTTACAAGACATTAATTTTAACAAAGCTCTGCAGATTATTCCATCAACAAAGGATAAATGAATACAGATCAGTCTCGATTCTTACAGACTGATTTAGTCACAGGCTCATGACATGCCTACAGCCTCCCACAGAGATAATTTTAACGAGGTCCCCTACATTAAAGGCAACACAGGAGCTGTGTTGTTTAATAAACCAATAACACACTGAAACATGTTGCAGAAAGTCGAGTTGAAGGAATAAAGCTTTTGTTAAAAAGTGTAGATTCTGTTAAATAAAAAAAAACAGTAACCTGTGAAATTCACAGAAAAGAACCTATAACTCTGAAAATGTATCTTTTTCTCATGACAACTTTAAGGTTAACACAAATCTAATGTTCACATAAAGTATGCACCAGTGATGTGCACATAATTAAATGCCATTTTTTTCCAAGCACTGGTGTTACAACTTGTTTTGCTTAAGGATACATCAACATGAACAAGGGATCAAACCACCAACCTACCATTAGTGGACTATTAGACCCACCAACTAAAACCAATGCACTCTAACAGCAGTTCTCCGACAAATCCTCCATTTGTGAATATGTTCAGCTTACTAAAGATTTTTGGCCAACTTCTAGATCTCAATATTCTCTGTGGAAATGTGTACTTTATACACAAATATCTTTACGGGAAAAATTTGTAAATTTGTAATAAAAAAAGAATTGATTTTTTTTTTATTTAAGAATTGATTGATTTCAGCACAGCAGAGGAAATGTGCTAGCAGAAGAAACTGGCACTGGGTGCATTCAGTCAACCAGCTACAGACACAACAGTGAATTTTACACATAGTTTGTTTTATTGTGAGAGTTATCTGGATTATCTATCAGTCGTTTCTTTACTTCCTGTTCGTCTCATCTGCTCTGTGCTCCACGCAGCTTACTGTGAAGTGGTATCGGAGAAGTTTTATGAGTGTGACATACATGAGTGCGGTATCAGTATCAGGACATCCCTATTTGTAAGGCCCGAATTTCAACAGCAAAACTTGACCATGGGGCTCAAAGTGTATGATTATGAACCTATGCAGACACCCAAAGCAGAACAAATGTACTTCAGTGGCAGAGCTCTCTTGTCCAAATACATAACTGCCATTAGCAAGTAAAAAAAATTACGTAGAAGTTGTGCAAGTGATGGAGAGGATGTTGATTCTAAACCGTTTTTAAGCATGTATTTTTTATATGTAGGCAGTTGTCTTTTAACCCCAGGGTTGGCAGGTTCAATTCCCAGTCCTCCAGTGGCTACATGCTGAGGTGCTCTTGGACAAGACACCGAAACCCCGTAATAGCGCTGTTCTATACACGCAGCTGTCCAAACAACAATTTCAAGGGGCTCAATAAAGTATCAATTATTATTATTATCACCATCACCCTCTGCTGATTACCTGGGTCAGGTGTGTTTGGCCAGACAGAAGCTGCAAGTGCAGAGTGGGTTGAAAAACAAGCAGGACGGTGGCCCTCGAGGACTGGAGTTTGACACCCCTGATTTAAAGTATCAATAAATAATGTTTTGTATTGACTTAGTTTAATGACATGTTTCAGAAAATAATTATTTTTAGTAAAAGACAAAAAAAAAGAACTGATAAGGGTATCAGACAGAAAGGATAAGAGAGAACATATGTGAAAATCCCAACCACACCCACCCCTTGTTCTGCAGCCCAGCTTGGCCTTTAAAAATCCTGCCACATATTCTTGTGTTTTTCACCTCTCAACTGGACTGTGTTTTCCCCTTGTCAACATTTTGAAATTTTTTATTTTTTTTTAAACTTCACAGCATTTTCTTTCTCTGTTGTCTATACACCTCATTTACCTGCTCATTTGCAAATGATTTAGTGACACTTGCTACGACAAAATAGGCCTATAAATGTGAGGATGTCTGGTGAAATGCAGATCCAAGCTATTTAATAATTATTCAAAGCCTCGTGTGGTGGAAAATATTCTTTATACCACCGTTTGCACAAACAAGTGGTATTGAAATTTACTGAACTTTACCATTGCAGTAGTTTCCCGTTTTTGAAATACAGCATCACTAAGTAACAGAACCAAAACAGAAAAAATAAGTTGTGACTCAATCAATTAAAAGGTTCAGCAGGCAGAGATTACACCTGTTTAACAAGTGTTTGTACTAATTTTTAAATCACATGTATAGTAACGACTCAGGTATAATAAAGTCACCTCACCTGCCTATTGCCCAATCCGCCCTCAGTCACAGCCACAGAGGAAAGGCTGCAGCAGAAACAGCAGAACTGTATTTTCTGATGCAAATCCTGCTCTTTTCTAGTGCAATTAAAGTGCAACGAGATTTGTCCCTCGAACCTGTGCACTAATCAATCGGTTCACCACAGTTCCCAGTTCTTCCACTTCGCTAACTTCTACCGTCAATGTTTTTTTTAACATGAACCATTTGTGACCACACAACTACTTTGTATTTTCACTGCAACTCTGCTTGAACATTTGGTCAAGTCTAAAAAGCAACAGTGGCAGAGAAACTGTAAGTTACAGTACAATAGGTAAACTAACTCCTCTGTGGTGACGTCCATCATGCTTCTTCGCGATATCGATAACTTTGTGGGGTTCTACAAATAGGCCAAAGACTCACTATGCTGCTAGTTGCTGTTTAAGAAAAAACAAACAAACAAAAAAACAATTTTAACTGTAGCAACGCAGGAGCCG
Organism: Helostoma temminkii; assembly: GCA_900302695.1. Taxonomy (NCBI): domain Eukaryota; kingdom Metazoa; phylum Chordata; class Actinopteri; order Anabantiformes; family Helostomatidae; genus Helostoma; species Helostoma temminkii. The sequence goes on from OMLM01001414.1 coordinate 20,302, forward strand.
ACTTGCCACTACTGATACCCAATAAGTGTGTGACATCAAGACTGCAGATTAACAGCACAGCACTGACGTCTGCGTTCTCACATGCAGCTCACTCAGATAACGTCTAGATGGGATGTGGGTTGCAAAGGAACCATCACTTTTCAGCGTATCTAGAGGGACAAAGTACTCAAAGGCTACCTGGAATTAGTTAAAGACCCTTTAAATCATTCTCATACTCCCCTTACTCCTGAGTCATGAGCTGCCTGCTAAGCATTAAAGGTGCCATTTGTAAAGTTAAGCGAACATGTGGGTGTTTATTTTTGGGGGTGTGTGCTGACATGACCATAACTGACACATGGTATTGGCTTAAGATCTCAATAAGACATGACTTGGTCATTAACAAGATATGTTTAACCACACTTGTGGGTGTGATCAACATAAATCCAAACTCTTGGACTTAAACTACTAACATACACAATAACTAAAGAGAAAAAAGGGTCTTAACAGGAAAACCACAGATCCAACTTGGGGTAAGTCACTACAATGTCATAGCATCTTAATAAATCATATGTGCGAACTTAAATGCACACCCCTTGCTGCTCTGTCCACAGATCCAAGAGACCCTGCAGGGTGACAGATGGCCTGGACAGACAGGGGCCACAGGTTTGCTCTCTGTATCAATAAAAAGCAACATCTGCAAACTCACACAAAACCTGACTAGATAAAAAAAAGCATCTTGCAGTGTAAGTGTATTAAGCATAAACTCTACCACACACATAAATGTGCCAAATCCTAAAAGTGCCCAAAGACAAATTCTGCTTAACAGAAGAATTAAATGTGCAAGTCAAAGAAGTATCCACTGCAAATTGCAAAGGCCAAATGTCAGGGCAGAGGGGTGCAGCTCACAAAGCTCCAGACAAAAGACTCTTCAAAGAGTGAAAGCGAACTCTTTATCTGCAGTAATTTACGGCTGACGACGTGTTGCCCAGTTCTATCCCACAGGGTTCGTTAAGTCTCAATTGTAACTGGCGAAACCTATGAAGAGAAGGCGGAGCACGCTAAATGATTGATCTCCGCAGACATGTGGTGCCTCTGCCATGTATGATGGTTGTAGATCATTGTGTTGCAAGGCTGTCCAACTATTGTATTTCTTGCAGACTAGACAAGCCTAAACTCAATGAAGAACACGTGCCATTTGACAAGAGACAGAAAAAAATAACCTTCTTAGCTCTAAATAAAAACATACCCTGTACATCTGATTGTGCACAATGTGCAACAGGCATTCTACAGCCCCAAATTAAACAGTTTCCTACAGAGGTAAAGAAGAGACCAGTTCACACTTCTTCATACAGTAGGAAAAACCAAATGAATGAGTTTTACTGTGAGATGTGTGACTTGATTCATTATAATCAAAATTACTGGTGTAGGTTTAACAGACAGTTATATTATGGGTTGCTAATGCCTTAATTGAATATGTCTGCTCTTGTAAATCAGCCCCAATGGTGCCTAGTATCTAGAAACCTAGATTACCCTGCAGGAGTCGTCTGCTGGCTTATGCAGCATGTTTTGCTACTGCAGAGGAAATAAATTCCTAACAACCTCTTCAGCTCAGAAATGGATCAGAGTCATCTGTCAACTGGCCATGAAATAACAACATGATTTATTAAAGAATGATACGTCTCAAACGTGTAAGAAAAAAATCTTGTTTTGTCTCAAACCAGACATTTTGAGTAGTGTAACAGGAGATTGTTGTGACTATGTTTGTAATATATACACAGTAATCTCATTTAGGCATCTTATTTGTATTAAATTGTTTATTGAAACTAAATGTAATAAGCACAAAAGATTTTCTATATATTATTACAGCACATCTTATTACGTTTCAAGTGTAATGACACATCATTTTCTAAATACGCCGTTTTCTTATATTCAAACGTGCATGTGTCTACATAGACGGAAAACCTTGCACAAAAATCAGTGCCCAGATAATCAGCAAGAACTTAAGCAAACACATTTTTTATGGCAGTCAAAGGCAGTCCAGTGCTTCCTAAATTGGTCCGTGGATTCATGTGCCTGTTTTGGGTCACAGCAGCCAAAGAGATGATGTAGATTTCATCTCTGTTAATTCATGTTTTGCCAAAAATCAAACGTGGTTTCTTAGTAACAGTTTTAATCTCACCATCAACTAAGGTCTAATTAGTACATTACACAGCCTTGGCCACTGAATGCAATAATTAATCTACTTCAAATGCATAGTAGCACTTTAGCAGGGCCGGTCTGGGAATTCATTAACTACATTAGAGAGGGGTGTCTAATGATGAATTGCCAACTGATTTCAACGTGATGTAATTTTGTAGTTAACTTTGGAAGCATCATCATGCCATCAGTACCTGACGTTATTCATCTCAGTCTACCATGAAGGACACAACACGTTATGCCATGATGAAAAGTGAACATTTAAACTTCTTAACATGAGTTTTCCAGTGACAGGTTAGAAATGCACTTTGCTAACACACACAGACACACACACAGTTTCCAACAAGGTATGCTTTGTTCAAACTTAACCAGTCTAATGCCTAAAATAAAGAAGTCTAACTTTTACTACGGCAATAACGTTCAATGAGCAGAGAGATGCTGCTTTAGATGTGCGGGCATTTGCAGAGCACCTGGACTGAGCTTATATTTTATGGTTATAGATTTCGCTGTTGTAACAGCACTAGACTGCATTAACACAGGGAACTTTAACTAATAAAAGCATTTAAGTGTACAGGTCCCCTCATTTAAATGCTCACCAGAGAATCAAACACTTCAGCAAATGCACCAAGGCCACAGTAAAGACGAGTTAACTACTGGCAAACACCTCAGCACACCTAGGTGTCTAGGTAACCCATGCTGCTGGGTGGTCAGTGGATTCAAAGAACGACATGTTAAATGTACATCTAAATTACACTGGTGTTTGCGTGTGCAGGCAGAGTTGAGGCCTTTACCTTGTCCATCAGACGCCGACAGGGCAGGTGAATTCAGCTTCGGCCGCTTAGAGCTGGGAGGCCCAACGTCCAGCAGGTTCTCAGCCATAATCGTTGTCTTGTCCGGCCGGGTACTTAGGATGCTAAATCTGGTTACCTTATGTCAGGGAAGTTGTTCTATCAACCCGAACCTTCCCGGTTAGCACATCAGCAAGCTGGCAGCCTGCTAACGTTAGCTAACAGGCTAATAGCTAGCTAATTGCCTGCTACCAGCTAAGTTAACTGTTAGCGTTAGCTACTCCTTGCTGCGAGAGGCAATGTCTTTTAAAAGAGATGCAATAGCGCCCCGCTTCGCCACCGCCATTCACCCCATGATAATCCAACACCCAACACCCACATTATTATCGTTAAATATCCCCAAATAAAATATTCCCCATGTAAAAATCGATCTTCAAAATGACAGTCCTATAAAATCAGGTTGATTTCTGCATTCCGGGGGAAAAGTCGTAATTTCTAGATCGTCAAAGTACCCATTTTGCGTGACGTCAAATTTCTTCATGCAAAAATCGCGCGAACCTCCGCAAAAACGCACAATTGCATGAAAATGCTGTATTTTTGCAAATCACTTCGAAAGTCACCGTCTGGTCCCCGCTTGCCCACGGTAAACAATACTGCTCCCGAACGGCGACAGGGGCTGAATCGCCGCACTCTGAAGGGGAAATCAGATATACGGAGCTTTTCTGCCCGACGACCACCGATCCAATTCTCGTTTTTTCGCACAAAATGTCTCCGAAGCCACGTTAAGATTTCGTTTTCGGGGGAAGGATGCTGTCATAGCGCGGTAAGGGTGCCCGATTTCTATGTAAAAAACAGTGTTGGACCGAAATCCCAATTCCGAGCCACGACAAGATGGCGGCTGTTGATTCCTTCGATACAAAAAAAGTTTTTTTTTTCTTTTCCAGATCGGCTGTGGAGGGGGAGGGGCCGCGCAATCACGCCCTGCGTGGAAACACCGCTCGTTCCCACCGCTGGGGGCGCTACAGCACCGCCGCAGAGGCAATTCACTTATAAATTATTTTTACAAATTCATTATTTAGTGCACAGCTAAATTATATAAAAATAAAATAAAAACAGCAACACTAATAATTAAAAACAAAATGTTAAAATAAATATAAAAAATATAAATCTGAGGTACCTCATCGACAACTGCTGCATTTTATATTGTTTTAATTGTTGATAAATCATTTATGTTGAATTAGATTTTAAATTAAATGCAGTTATTATACACTTTAGTGCACAGTATCATAATGGCATGAGGTTACTGGTCAACTGTTCAGTGTATTTTTTTATAATTATCTATGTAATTTTTTTTTAAATGGCTACTTTGCTGCTAGAAGTGAATAACTACAAATATTTTAGTTGGCGTTAGTTGGCAAACCAAAAAGCGCTCCACCCTCCCAACAGTGCTGGTATCGTGTACAATTTGGCCAACTAACGATATGCATATAACCTGGTTCAAGACCTCTAATTGCTGTTTTTTTCTCTTACATAAACCCATCTTCACATATTTTATATTATTTATATTTCACAGTGAACTCGACTATTTTTTGTTTTGAGATTTATTTCTCTCATACTGGAAAAAAGGAGTTTAAAAAGTAATAACATCACACTTACTCAAATAGACACACATTGAATCAATTTGATAATATGTGTCTCTTTTCATTTTTTTTTTTTTTTTGGCAAAATCTGACACATGCACATGTATAAAAATCATATGTGACATAAAATAAATGCATATGTACAAACACTGAGTGTTTTGTGCAAATGTGTACAGATTATGATCCCGTGTTGATAAATGATACATGGGTAATGTGCACAAAACATACATAGTACATCTCATTCATGAACATAAAACAAATACACAAAGATTTAAAATAAAACAACTCAGTCTAATTTCTGTCCCAGTGTAATTGAAAACACATATGGGTTGAATGTACTGGAAAATTTATAATGGAAAGATGTGGAGCTGTCACTATTTAAATGAGTGATTAGGCAATGCTATTCTGCTGTGATGATTTTAACAAGTGCTTATTAAACAATGTTCCTTTGTGCCTTTTCCTCGTTTTTCTGTCACAGAGCAGAGTCACATTGCTCAGTGCACTCAGGATTTCTAGGGGCACTCCTTTCCCTCTGCTAAAGTAAAACATACACAAATCATCCATCAATACACTGTCAGCGAAGGACAAAATCTAAATACCTTTAAATGAGCAAAGCTTAGTGATTTGAGGAATCCGGCATGTTGGCAATATGTGCTTAATGTTCAACATAAATGTAGAGATAATGGTACTGAAATGAAATGAAAGGAGTATGGCGCAGAATGAAAGAAAAAATGTGTGTATAGCAAAGAAGAAAAAATTTCATTTCCATGCATGCAGCCATCACACAGACACACACACACACACGTTTCTATCCCACTGTATCACAGATCACAGAGCCAGCAGGGTTCACTTGAATATTTTATTTAAACGCGTGTACAGATGTGCACTATTAGAGACGTGGTGTGCCCATCAACCTGTGGAGACCCACCTCAAATCAATTATGGGTAACGTCTGTGCTTGCAAGAGCTACAGCAATATAGTCTGAAAATCACAGAGGATCTATCTAACGACGCGAGGCAGGAGTGTAATCTGGACAATGTGAGAAAGGAAAATCTGAACTTTCCCTCACAACTGACACCTGATATTCTCGTGCTTTCACAACTTGTGCTACGGTGTATTAGGTTTGGCAATCGTGCATGTTTTAAAGGGGGGGTATTAATTTTAAATAATGTTACTTGTTTTATTATGATTATTTGATACAATTGCTCATGCTAATTCCAAACGCACTGCTTGTGTGTGTGTGTGGAGTGCTCAATGGCAGAGGTAAATAAAGATGCCTTTTATGCTACGGATGGTTAATCTGTACTCATGTCATCTTCAGTTTCTTAAGGCAAGATCTGTAGCCAAATGTTGACCGGTCTCGAAAGGATGTAGTAATATTTGTATGCACATTTCAAACGTTATGATTTACTTTTCTCCCTTTCAAAGAAAATCACTTTGTGCATTCAATTCTTCTACAGATGAGGCAGCAACAGCAAAATAACATTTAAAAAGTGGCTAATATAGTTGATTGATTTCCACTTCACAGTACAGCAATCTTCTCTATTTTACTGACTGGAGTACATCCTAAAGACCTTTCTCACAAACATACACACACTCATGTACAAGAGGAAAATAAGTGCTTCCAAAGGCAAAGAATGAAGTGAGTAAAGGGCAGAGAATTACAGAGGTGCAAACCTTTGATGGGAGCATCACCACATTATTCTATGAGACCAAATGAAAGAATAAAAGAGCTGGAAAAGAAAAAAAATTAGATGGAATTTGTCTTTAAAAAAAAAGAAAAGAAAAGAACAAGAACGACAAAAGCTGCACAACAAGCGTAATTTCCTCAAACATACAATCATAATCTATCCTCATTATGACAACAGCATGATAAAAAACTTTCTGAAAATCAAAATAGTCATAAAATACAGTCATAATTTTAGGCACCACAAAACAATCAGCTAGTTTAGGTTGCACTGCACCTATAGATCACTCAATTAAAGTGGCACAATTTAAGTATATTGATACAGTAGAGGCTCCCCTCAGTGAAGAGTCTGTGACAGGATCAAAGTTGAAACTCGACCCTTCAACAGCATATCACACAGCTAAAGGCAGACAATACTTGATTACTGAATAAATCTCTAGCGATGGACTCACTGTTTCTTATTCTGGTAATGAAGGCAACAGACGTTGCTGAATTTGAGTTGGAGGTTTTACACACAGTGCTATAGTAACTGTAGCTGATGGGGACTTGTCTCTTGTCTTAAGAACTACACCGTGATTGTCCCTCACAGTCCCACTTAAAGGGATACTCCACCCAAAATCTTTTGAGTATGAAAACTCACCCCTCTGCTTTAAAGGGTAAGTCTAGTGATATTCAGTATTTTTCTTATTGTGCGTACATTCCAAGAAAAGACCAAAACCAAAAATGAAATGATTCTGCAAACAAGCGCTGTTTGTGTGTCCGATATGTCATATTGAGCTGCACTGTTGTTCAAAACCTGAAAAATAAAAACACATCATTGAGCTACACAGTTTGTCTTTCTGACATGTCCCTTCATTACAATTGAATCTGGCACTAGTTTATTCTGAGTCAATCCCATGAGGTGAAACATCCTCTGTTTACGCATGGCAGTAAACTTAGTTGTTTTCAGCCTTATCCCCTAAAGGTGGCGTGAAAAACTTTCTGACCCGATGAAAAAGCAGACTGTGTTATGCAAGAAGACAAGGTTTGAGAGACTTCTGTGGAATCCAATTTAACCAACGTCACATTTGCCATATGCATTTTTAGGAGAAAACATTTTTACATCCACCTTTCAGATCTACAGCAGATGGGTGCGTCATACTCAAAAGACAAATACTGTGTAAAGTGCCTTTCTGCTTTTGTGACGATCTAATATTTCAAAACCTATAATCCCTATATTTGATCTGATTTGTGCTTTTGCTTGTTGTGAAAGACAACAACCTTGTTTCAACTCTAAGAAACTTTCTCACTGTAATAATACCAAATACAAGTGGTCGAGAAAACACTGTGCAAGACCTGTGCTTTAATGGCCTTTGAGCTGCTACATAAAATAGCAGCTATGCAGCCTGCTTTGTAGCATGTTTTTTACTGAGACTCTAGCACAAATGAATACTGTATTAAGCCCTCATGTCAAAGCAGAACATAAACTAACACTGCTTCATGTGATTCCCTCATTCTCCCCATAGTTCCCTGCTCATCCCATCATGCTACACTGGCACTTATATATAATCTAAGAATATTTTCCCTTAAGAAAGGTCAAAACTTTGATCGAGTTACAACAAATTATATGGCACAACAATAATGATTTTTAAGAAATACTTGCATTGAAAATAAAAGCATAAAGTAAGAAACCACAGCATATTTCGTAGTCTAAGATTGTTCAAACATTGTTCGATATTCATATTTCTTCGTTCACTGTTCTAGTCCTGAAGGCACTTAATAACAAAAATGAATAACAAAAAACATCAACAATAATACCAACTCTTACTTTCCCTCTGACTCCCTTTTAGCCTTGTGTCTGTTATAAACTGCTGTGCTCAACACAGGTCTAACCCACCCCACAACATTCCAATGAACGTCATTTTTATAGCCGATGTTTGTGTTGGATTGAAACTCCCTCTTTTTCATCCATGCTGAAGCCATCCATTGCCTAAATGAAGCGCCGTCCTGCCCACACCTGTAATCGGTCCTGTTGAGGCAGCAGCTGGGGGCAGCAGGGGACAGAAGATAAGTGTAGGGGAGTGGAAGGATCAGAGGCGAGCATAAAACTCCTCGTTGAGTTTTGTTAGCTCACTGGTCTCCTCCTCTTCATCCTCTTCATCTTCAAGTGCGTGTGGAGCAGGCTGCACTTGGGAGGGCACTTGTGCAGCACTACGTTCTTGTCCTAGTTCAGGGCAGGGAGGGTTGTGAATTTCTGAGGCAGGGGACTGCCCATGAAGGAGTGAAGCGTCCCTATATCCTTCCTCCCTCGCCTCTGTGGACTTAGCTGGGGCAGGCTCAGGCCCTGCACCTGGAGGACGTACACCTCTTTGTGCTTGAGGAGGGAGTGTGGAAAGAGAGGAAGAAGGAGGAGTGAAGGAAGGAAAAGCTGCTGCCTGTGCAACAGGCTGTGATATTTTATTGGTTGTTGATGCCATAACGACCTGTTTCGTGTGATCTTGACATATACTTTCCCCACTTTTGGGGTAAAGAAAGGTCCTCATTTGACCTTTGCCCTTTACATTCACGGTACCTCTATAGTCAAACTCTAAACCCATGGCACTCAGCACAGTGTGGCTCTCCTCGCTCACCTGCACCCGACACTCCACACCAGTGGAGTCCATGCGACTAGCAATGTTTACCGTGTCTCCCCAGATGTCATAGAGCAGCTTAGTGGTGCCAATTACACCTGCAGTCAGCGGCCCATGGTTAAATCCAATACGAAGCTTGAAACCAAACCCTAGCATGTTCTTGTTGAAGTCATCCAGCACCCCCATCATCTCTAGGGCAAAGTTGAAAAGCGCCCGGAGGTGAGCATGCGGAGAGTCCTCATCATTCTCAGCAAGTTGCTGTACATTCAGTCCAGACGCTGCCATGTAGGTGGCGCCAATTGTCTTGATTTTTTCCACACTTTTAAATTCAGCTTTGCGAAGGAGCTCATCAAAATCTCCAATTAGTTCATTAAGGACACGGTAGCATTCTTTTCCACCCTCGTAGCTTTCTTCGTAGAACTCACTGAAGTTTACAATACTGGCGAAGATCACACCCACACTGTCGTGGTTCTTTGAGTAGCTCTGGGTCACCTGGGAAAAAATTAGCACAAAGACGTGCTAAAATTTTTCTGTTTTCCTAATAAAGGCTGTTAATGATAACTTTCATAATTTTGACAGGTTTTTAAAAATATAAACCTTCAGCTGGTCAGCGACATGTATTGGGATGATGTTGCCCAGTAACCACTCAGCCTGGTCTCGCATTGTCTGGATCTTGGAGCGATGTTTGTCAGCCTCAACGTTGCCATGGTAATGGAGGCGATAGCTGACCTCAAACTCACGGTTGAGGAACCAGACCAGGAGAAGAAGCAAGAAGAAGGCCAGGACAGCCTCCCGGACCAAACAGTTGAGAGGACCAGAGCTTAATTCTGAACCATCATCACCCAAAGTGGAGCTGTTCAGTCTGAGGGAGAAAACAGAGGAAGATGAAGACTTGAGTTGGGGAAATAGAGATACCTAATAGGAATAGAAAAAATGAAATAAGTTTCTTATTTGGCCTTAAATTAAAAAAAAATAAATAAATAAAATAAATCACACTTAGTGACCACAAGTGGTTCACCACAGAGCCACATTTATATCCCTGTAAATCCTAATCTGAATGAAAAAGTGTTTGTCTCCATTGTCCTATTGTCAAAAACATTCATTCATTCAAGGGTACACCTTCACTTACAAAGCACGAATGAGAATAATATAGTGATTGATACAGATGAAGCTGCGAGAAACCAATATCAAAAGAAGGATGTAAGATAAAAGTTCAGAATTTCATTTTTCACTTGGTGTACAAGTTGATGGGTTAACAGAAAAGATTTTGTATCAGATGATCAAAATTTTAGGTGAGCCCCAAATAGGCAGTGAAATCAACAACCAACAAACTCAAGGGTGCGTCATAACAAGGGTGAAGGTATCACAAGCCACAATTCAAGACTCCATGAGCAGAAATACAGAGGTTTTGTCCCCCTTCCTCTTCACCCTGCACACCTCAGACTTCAAGTACAACTCAGTGTACTGCCACCTACAGAAGTTCTCTGATGACTCTGCTATTGTAGGATGTAGTTAGGGTGGAGACATGATAGAGTACCAGAAGGTTGACGGTTTTGTGGACTGGCGTGGGCTGAACCATCACCAACCACCTCCACCTACTGCAAATGGGTGAGTGACTGACACATCTAAACATTATATAATTTCATCATAAACATTACTTATCATTATGTCACTATTAATGCTGTCAATACTGTAGATTTTTGAATTGTGTCAATGTGTTCTCTTTCTTATTTGTGTTGTAAAGTATTTTTCCGGGAGCGGTTCTCTTCTTTTCTTTCTTTGATGAGAGAGCAGCTGTAACAGGCAAAACAATTTCCCTCTGGGATTAATCAAGTTTTTTGAATCTTGAATCTTGTGGAAGAGGAAAGGATCTGCTCATATTCTAAACATTACAAGCTTGTCTGTGGAGCATGGCAACAGTAGTGTCATGTCTTGGACATGTCTATGTTGGGATGGCTGCTTCTGGAACAGGCTCAACGGAACATCCAATGAACATCTCGTATCCATCTTTTCTTCTTAAACCCAAATATCTTCGGTGTACAACAAAATCAAAATAATAAACCTTAATTCCAATACTTTCAGAGGGAATTGTAAATATTGCTTCAAGATCATTTACAAAAAAACACCATGCATTTTCTTATCATTGTAACTGTTATATTCTATGAATGCATCAAGGTATCAAAAAAGTCACTTTTCCACAGTCTCTCCTTACCTCAGTAGTGTTGTTACTTAACTTAAAGCCTAATACAAAATTCAAGCCAGCAAGGGCTGTATGAGTCATTTCCACCACAAGTGACATTTAACAACCATTAGTACCTGTGCACACATAGACACACCAAAGAAGAGAGACAGGCCAGATAATAAAGGGCAGTAAAGGGTGAGAATGAGCAAAAGCCATGGAAAAATATAAAAGAAAAATGTCGCTCCTGTTGACCCTTCAAATGTCATTCATCCATCAAACCGCTCAGTTTCCAGGGAGACACTCACCCGTGAACTGGAGAGCTGTTACTACCAGAGCTGAAAGAGATGAAAGTGGTGTCAGTCAAGAGAGGGGGCCAGTCACATATACACAAATTGTACATATATAAAACATCTCAGATGAAAAGTTCTTTCCTGACTGAGAAACAGACAGATCACAGGGTAAATTACTTTTAGCAGAGATGACTTTACTTGGAGCAGTATGGTTATCTAAGACAGAGGATCATACACAGTAAAACATGTAAAGTCTTCATGTGAAAACAAGGCTGCTAATCTTTCACTTACATCCTGCTCATAAATTACTACTTAATCCTGCAGTGATTCCATGGATACTAGAGTGTTGTGTGTAACTGCACAATGATAATATTTTTACTTGTGGGGTCATATTTTCATTTGTTTAAACTTATCAATGTTCAGAGTGAATTACAAGTCTTTGAACTAAATTAAATATGAGATGATTACATACCGTGGATAAAGTAAATGTGTGTGATATGAGTGTGTAAATAAACACTCACACAATTGTTGACTTCTATGTGTGGACAGTTCATGTACCTTTGGGATTTGTGTGCATATGTAGATAAAGTGCTCCCCTCTACCTGTGTAAGGGGCTGTACAGCAACAGCAGCAGAGCAACCCCTGTAGCAGTGGCCAAGACCGAGCGCATCCAAAAACTCAGTTGACAGAAGTTACAATACTGGATGATAGCCAGGATGGTGGCACAGCACAGTAGCATGGTCACCTGCAGGAAACAATACATCACATTGTCTTTTATGCGCCCGACTGTGGTTTCTGCTGTGAAGACCACTTAAAAAGCAACAAGTGTATTCGTTAGCATGTATCACTAGCACTGATACAGTGTTAGCTGTAAATCAGCATATTCTGGCTAAAACAATTACTGGTTATGTTTAACAAGTAGCATTAATACATCAAAATCCTTCTTCCATGCCAATGCAAACCAGGACTTCTGCCCTCCATTTTTTTAACTATTGATAGTTATTGTCATCCCTCAGGCAGTTTATAGACTGAACCCCAAACTTATGTTAAGCCATTTGAATGATACATTTTTCCCTAAATAAAAACACATTTAAAGGCAATTTGACCTGAGTTTTAGTGTCGATTTTATTCGTTTCCCTGAATATTTTACTCTCTAGTTAAAATTACAACATCCAAACTGCGAAGTTGATATTACAAGCAGAGAACTTATATATTTTAAATGTTCAAGGCTATGGTTCAATTCATTTTGTGCAAGTTTTAGACACATTAGTTTCAATTTCAGTTCTTTAGTTTTTTGGATTTGCAGGTATAAAGGAAAAAAAAGATAAATTATAACAAAACATGAATGAAAGTCACACACAGAGTACTGATACTGAATATAAAACAAGGAACAAATCACTGTTTCACTGTTTTGTACATGAAATGGCAGCTTACTATTGTACTACTTATACTACTACTACTTATATTTTCACATTTCAACATAATTGAGTTAAAGCTACATTATGCAACTTAACCCAGCATTAGCACACCCTGAACAGCTCTCCCTGTCCTTGCTCTGCCATGCTCCATCATACTCTGCTTAGTGCTTCAGAAATTAATCATTATTAAATTACAATAAATGAGAATGCTCCAACTTACTAATCAAGCTGATATAATGGAAATTGTGTTACTGTTTTTCGGAGCATATTTATAGTAAAAATATTGAAAAAAGCTACAGACTATATCTTTAATATATGCATATTAGTTGCTCATTACTAAATATTCCATATTAACCGGAGACAGAGCAGAAATAACATCAAACTGACAAAAGTAATAATAAATAAAAATGTACTGAAAATTAGATAATAAAAATCAGACCTCGATTTTGAATTGTTGTTCAAAAGAAACATTTTAAAAAACAAACTAATGAAACTGCCCTGGACATAAATGATGGTACCCTTAGAAAAGATTTGACAATAGGAACAGTTAAGCTAAAGTGTGTCCTGTAAATAGCATCACAGGTGTCTTCAAACTTGTAATCAGTCAGGCTTCCCATTGATAGGGTGAAAAGTAGTCAATGTGCTGTTTGATATAATATCAATATAGACAAACATGCTAAATCAAAAGGCTATTAGACCGTCTCCAAGCAGCTTGATGTTCCTGTGATTACAGTTGCACATCTTAAGAAGTTTAAGATCCACGGGACTGTAGCCAACGTCCTTGGATGTGGCCGCAAGAGGAAAATTTATGACAAATTGAAGAGAGGGACAATACAAATGGAAACCAAAGAGCCCAGAATGACTTTCAAAGAGATTAGAGGTGAACTCCAAGGTCAAGGTACATCAGCGTCAGATCCCACTATCCGTCACTGTTTGACCTAATGGGCTTAATGGAAGACAACAGAGGAGGACTCCGCTGTTGAAATCATAAAAATCGGGACTGAAATTTGCCAAAATGCATATTGAGAAGCCACAAAGATTTTGGGAGAATGCCTTTGGACAGATGAGACAAACTAGAACTGTTTGGCCAGTCACATCAGCTCTATGTTCACAGATGCAAAAATGAAGCATACAAAGAAAAGAACACTGTCCCTACTGTGAAACATGGAGGAGGCTCAGTTATGTTCTGGGGCTGATTGCCTGCATCTGGCACAGGGTGAATCTGTGCAGGGTACAAGAAAATCTCAAGAATATCAAGGCATTCTGGAGAGAAATGTGCTGCCAAGTGTCAGAAAGCTTGGTCTCAGTCGCAGGTCATGGGTCCTCCAACAGGCTGATGACCCAAAACACACAGCTAAAACCATC
>OMLM01001416.1:6326-37917 GCA_900302695.1 Helostoma temminkii
ATATTTCATTTGTTGCTTAACTGATCCTTAAAAGCTGCTCTGTTCAGTGTTTTCTCTAAATACTGGATAAACCTACTGTGTATAGTGTAAAATGGGTTCAAAGTGAACTAACATATAATTCTTTAAAATTTCTGCAATTCACAGTGTTTCTGCAATTTTCTAATTATTGCATTGGTTTGGTTCGGTCTGTCTGGTTTGTTTGGTTTTTCTCCAACTCTTTACTCTTTGCTTCACTCTCTGTTTCCCACTCTCAGCAGCATTGTTTTAATAAAAACAGTCTATGCTGTACACTATCTGTTCAGTACCAATTAGCAGACAGATACAGTAAGAGGCTAGCTGGTGGAAACAGTGGAGCATTTAGTAGTTAAAAAGTTAAATATTTACCTCTGGAATCTGTGGAAATTAAAGCAGAGCTAAAAGAGTAAATATTAAACTTAACATTGGCTTAATTACCACAAACACAACTTCAAATGAAAATTAACAGTAATATGTGTCTACTAGATATGGAAATTACATTTGTTAAGTTTATACTGACTTAAGTTCATTATGTCGACTTAAAATGTGATAAGTAGCCAGTGATGCGTTCATACGGTGCAGTCAAAAGGGTATTTGCCACCTTCTTGTTTTTTTTTTTTTATTTATTTTTTTGCATATTTGCCCCCAAACCTCAAAACTTGTTGTTTCACCGTTGGTGTCAACAACTGCAATGAAGTTTTCATATCGCTGTGGAGGAATTTTGTCCCACTCTTCCTTGCACCCAAAATTGTTTTAATTCAGCCACATTGGAGGGTTGTTGTGTATGAGCAGCATGGTAAACATCATGCTACAGCGTCTTAATTGAATTTAAGTCTGGACTTTGACTAGTCCACTCCAAAACCTGATTTTTTTATTGAGTGATTCTGAGGTGGACTTCATTATTTTCTTGTAAAGCGCAGAATTCATGGTTTCATCAAGTCATTCAGGTCCTGAAGCTTTAAAGCAGCCTCAGACAATCACACTATCACCACCATTGATATGATGTTCTTTTTATGAAATGCTGTGTTAGTTTTATGCAGGATGTAACTGGATACACACCTTCCAAAAAGAATATTTACCTAGAAATCTTCGGGATAATCAAGATGTTTCTTGGCAAATGTGACAAGAACCTGTGTATTCTTTTTGGTCAGCAGTGGCTTTAGCCTTGAATCTCAACAACTTTTGCATAGTCTCTTTCTTATTGTTGAATCATGAACACTGACCTTAACTGAGTCAAATGAGGCCTGCAGTTCTTTAAATTTTGTTCTGGGTTCTTTTAAGACCTCCTTATGAGTTGTCATTGTGCTTTTGGAATAATTTTGTTCCAAGTTTTCTCCATGTGTGGCTATTGGTTCTCACCGTGGTTTTTAAAAAATCATAGTTCATTCATAATTTAGCAAGAGTTACAATTACGTTTTCACATAGGGCCAGGCAGGTTTGGACAATATTTTCCCTTAATACATAAAATCATCATTTAATAACTGTATTTTGTGTAATATTAAAATTTGTTTGATGATCTGAATCATGTAAATGTGACAAACATTAAAAAAAAAAAAAATCAAGAAGGAGGCAAATATTTTTCAGAGCACTAAAATGTGGCTGGTTATTGTTGCCCCTATGTGACCAAATCAGGCCAAAATTATTGTTATTGCATGCTTAAATACATCACAATTTTGAGTGCAGCAATTTCCTGAATCATTTAAGTGTTGTTTATGTGGTGTCACAGAGAGAAGAATAATGGTAATGAAGGTATTGTTTGTGACACACAGAGAGAAAATATTACATGGGACACTCCCAGTCTGTAATTAACTTAGCTGTTTGATTACAGCCAATATATTCCATTTATGATTTATTATAAGTTAATTATGATTATTTTGCCTTGTGGTTTCATGACTCTTTCATCTCAGTCTCCAGGCTGCTGGTATGAGCCACTTTTTCCAGCTGTTACTTCATGGGTACTTTACAGCCCAAATTTGAGAAATAAACAGTTTGTTGTCCTTTGGTCAAGATTTTATACCACATCAAAGTAACTCTGACATCAGCAACCCCTTTTTTCTAGTCATTCAGTTTGTTTAGACATGCAGCACTCATAGGAAAGTGTGCAGTTTTATTTGTTCTAACAAAGCCACTCACTCTGCATGTGTAAATTTTTGTGTCTAATGTTTGGTTCCTGGGCCATTTATGTTATTTTCATTGCTTTGCTCTGTCATTGCTCCTTATTTCATTGCCATCTGTGAGAACATGTACTGCATGTTGCGATTGATTTTAAACCACGTCCATTTCAAGTGCACGCAACTTGACATCTTACTCAAGTTGCAGAAAATCTAAAAGACAAGGCAAATTGGATTCCCCCAAACCTGATTTGAAGTGTTGCGGCAAGGCTTTGCATAATTATACCCTCAACACATTTTAGCTTTTCATTTTTAATTCATTTATAAACAGCTTTAAAAAGAAAACACGTTTGGGTTCATGTGTCTAGATCACAAACAAAAGCATCATTATTTAGTCTGTTTCAGATAAATCTGCTGGCAAAGAAAGCTAGCATTGTAATCTTCCCTCATAACTGCGTTATATGGCTAAGATTAATAAGAATATACTGATTTTTCAACCCCCTGAGCTTATTGAGTCTTTCATTTCTATCACAACTGCTGTTAGCAACACCAACCTTTTTTCTCTTCAGTACTTCTCATGACCAGGTTTTCTTCATTTGCTGTCTTCTTTTTGGTAAAGCAGTATCTAATCGAGAACTTTGACTAATAGATTATCTTGTTTTCGTGCCATTTGGGGATGATTCATCTAATTATATCCTCAATCAGCTCACAGTGACTAATGTCACAAATCATTAGCCTCTGTTAGGAACAATTTTCCCAGCACTCTAATTAACCCTCATGTAGACGCCTTTGTTGTCTTGATTATCTTGCCCTTTGTACAGTTTGCTCCATCCTGGCCAAAACTATACACAATGTCACACACATATTGTACATGCTGGGCACATGTGCCAACTTAACATTTCTCACTGTCAGCAAAACAATAAGAAAACAACTACGTAAATGCAAAGAAAAAGGTAATTCAAAAAGAAAATAAAGAAGTGTAAAGTGACAACAAAAAACTTACAATGGCCACAGACTCATCAGAATACCAAAGAGATAAAAATGACTATACCTTGGTTGCAAGGACATGCATATTGACTGCATATATCCAATTCAGCACTGATGATCATAAAGAAATAACAAAGAGAATCAAAAAGGACCAGAAGAAGAAAATAAATCCAATGTGAAAACAAAAAGATGCAAAATGATTCAAAAGAAATCCAGAGGGCTTTTGCATGTCTCTGCCCAGGGGCCCATTGTCCAATGAATGTTCATTTGAAATACTTTAAGACAATGTTACACACACACACACACACACACACGCACACAGACAGAGGAGAGAAGTGTTGGAGGACAAAGGGCCTAATTTTGCTCTTATTTGTTGTGTTCCTATCTGGGTCTGATATAATTAACATTCACAGTCTGCTGCTCCATAGTCCACAGTGACTTGTTCTCATTGAGAAGTTCACGAGGTACTTTTTTACTGCCACAGCCTGCGGATTAGTTGCCATGGAAACAAAGCTTTCGGAAGTCAGGGTGAATATGTTAGCCGATACTTGTGTTTCCTTCCTCCAGCGGAGAATATGTTTCGGAAAAGTTTGGAGAGTGTTGTTGACAGAAGCTCAGAAGCTCTCAGGGACTCAGTGATTTCTCAAGTGTTTTGGAAAAAGAACCCTCTCGTACTTCTCCTCTTTCTCCCCATCAACATCATCCAGGAGGTTTATTTATGTTCTGGTAGAGGCTTTTATATTTTATAGCAACTCTTTGCTAATTCATCAAAAGCTAAGTGGAGAGCTTAAACACAAACTCTATAATGTTAAAGACGAGACTAGAAAATAATTGACCTTGTATTGATAACCTGATAAATGATTCACTAAGATGAGCTACTGTATGTTTCCTTTATTTGTCCAGGCTGCATTATCCCAACCTTGCATTGTCTACATATATTACTTACTGACTAACTCTAAAGCCTTTATGCATTGGTGCTTCAAAAGCATAGCTAATAGTGTTGCAAATCATGTTCAGAACAAAAATAACAGCACATTGTGTTGTTAAGTGGAAACACAGCATGTGTTAATGTCACTTTCTCCAGTGCTTTCTTTTATCCTAACAGGGAATGTCATTAACAGAGGAGAGTTAGGTGTTTTTAATCGTGGGAATGGAGTTTACACAGTAGAGGCTCTTTGCTCCCTGTTGATAATGGTGATACTGGAGTTACTGGAGTACAGTTTTTAAGGTGGCCACTTGGGGCTTAATGAGCCATTTAGTGAGTATATGGTTAAAGGACAGAGCTGCTTGACTTCCCTGTGTACTTATGGGCACTAAACACTGACTAAAGACACAGACGTCAATAAAATATCTATATTTGTGAAATATTTTAATATAAATATATATATACATAAGCAACAATATATGTATTGTTGTATATTTCAGCTTCTTTTTGAGCTTCTTTTGTCTTTAATGCTGTGAAAGGAACAAAACCAGCAATGAGCTGATGCAGCCAAAACCATACAACATAACATACTCATCTGTGCCTCTGAGTCATGAGATAATTAACAGTAGAGGAACGAAGATAACAGTGTGCACACAAAGTTATGGTTAGACACAGCAGAAATGGTAGACATATAAAGCAACGTGTACGGCAGAGTTGCAGGTACACATCACTTCATTTCAAAGGCTCACGCGTCATAAACTGTGGGAAGCATCAAAGCTGAAGCTTTGAAAACATAGCTTTACAAGATACCATTTACTTCACACTGGGTGTAGGTAGCAAAGCTACCACAAGGAGGAATCTAGTTAACTAAAGCTACCTAAAGTAGGTCAAAATACACACACAAACGAAAAAACAAAGTACTCCACAAGGGAAGGTTTAAAGACAGTCTGAAACTAGAATACAGGTGATATTGCACCAAGAACAATTTCTCAGTTAATAAGAAATTTCTAAAAGTATGGAACAACTTATCTGAGCAATAATCAATTTAAAATGAATACCTAATACATAAAAGTTTTACACTACACCCCAACAATAGGAACCACAGACAGTCTCTCCCATAACATTTAGGAAAAGCTACAGCAACCAGCTGTTAATAGAGTTTATAAAATGTGCAGCTGTACTAAAACTATCCACAGATGGGTGACAAACGTAAGAAACTCCCAACATAAACTGCCAAACATTTAGGCCTCTAGAACAACTTCATAACTTTCTGCCTCTGTTATGATTTACTACACCTCTAATTCATTTAGGATTTGCTTGCACCTGGCACGCTGGCACCTAAAACTACTATACAACTATAATAAAACTCTTTGAACTTTGCATATTGATGTTTGAAAACATTAAACCACTAAAGGCCTTAACAAAAGTTGAATGTACCATGCACTTATTTGATCAGTCTCTGTTTTTATTTAATTTCTCCTCACAGCCTGTGTTAAGTGACTTATTGACATAAATCAGTGTTCACTACACCTACTGACACAATCTCTTGGATGGATCTGTTTTTTCCTGTCTCACTACATCACAAATTCTTAGCTAACAGTCATCTTGATAATTGGCTATGAAAGCATGCTGTGCACTTGAAAGAAAGCCTAAGAATATCCAATGTGTCCAGATTTTGCAAGGCGTGCCACATAGAAGAGGCTTACAATAGCTTCTGTCTACTAGTTATCAAAGCAAAAAAACAGCAATGTCTTATAGCAGGGCTTAGATATAAAAGCCAGTTTGTTTGTATTTTTTATGATCATGTTGAAAAACACCTACACATGAAAACAGGCAACCAATAAGCTGCTTGGTAGTTGGTAAAAACTCCAAATTCTTTTTGTGGATTAAAGGAAAAAAGAGGATAGACAAGGATGATATCTAAATGCAACATGAAACAAGAAAACAAATAATATACAGTATATGTTTAATATTCAACAATGTTATTAGTCACAGAAAGTCACTGTGGCACAACAACAGATGAAGCATTTGTAGAGACATACAGCTCTATACAGTAAGCGGAACATGATACATATTTTACTGTCAGGTTTGTCTCTCACAAATGGCACCTTCACTCTGATTCGGTTGTGAATCGTAAGCATACATCTTCAACCAACTGCCAACAATGTGGTGAACAACCAGCTAAACCTTTGAAAGCTGCTGTTTTATATATTTTTTCTTGATCTATTCAGTCTATGAGAATTCATCATCATGATGGTTGTGTAACGTCACCATAGAAACAAAATCACATGATCAAAAAATTATGGATAGCCAGAGAAATGTTACAGCAGAGAAAGAATGAGCAGCAATAAACAGTGAAACCTACTGTAGAAACTATTTATATTTTAGTAAAACTTCACAATGTCAAAGTATATAATTTTCCAAATTGAATTTAGTTAATGCATGCTGTTTAATTGCTCCCTAATATGTTTCATGATGATTTCATTCAGCAATTAAAAAAAATGTGAAGAACTGACATTGAGCATTTAAAAGTGGAACTGCAGTCTAAATTCAAAATGCTGGACAGCACTGTGAATATGAGTGAACAGGAACAATTTAACAAGCAATGTAAAAATAATTTCACATTTATTTATGAGACCTGTCCTTGTTGTAGCCGATGCAGATCTAACTAATGAAGTAATGAAGGGCTGTCACTGGCATTAAGTGAATTGAGTGAGGAGCTGTCAGCAGGTCTGTATGCTGCTACAGTGTGTTTGACAGCATTCAATGTTACAGCACTAGTTGGAATCACTTTACAGGCTGTGTGCCTCAAATACTCGCTGCCCTGTTACCCGCTATGAGCTTAGTGCTTTAGCTAACCCTAACCCTAATGTTTAGTGCTTTAGCTAAGCTTTAAACCTGCCAGATTATCCATGTTAAAAGCCATATGGGCTCTAAGTGGTTTCATATCAGGCAACCTCTAGTGTCCAGATGTTTGTGGACTAATGTGCAGGGGCCATCAAATCAAACAGATCAGCATTTGAAATGAGAGTTTTGTTGTCTGACAAGCTAATATTTCCACATAGCATGTGGCTAAAACCGCTGATGACACGTAATCATAATTCTAATGTTTAGTATAGTAAAGTAATTATACATTGTTCCTTTAATATATTGATTTAGCAAGTAAAGTGATAGTTATCGATAAAGTAGATTAAATCGAACCGGAACGATAAAAGTAAGTGCCGTGCACTCAAAGTAACCTTGTCAGTTACTGTGAACATAGACATTGTTGATCTAAACAGGTTTGAGCCTGGCAGTTTTTGACCTTTACAGTCATGTACAAAAGTTATTGCATACTCTTTTTGTGCTATTTTTTCTGTGGACAAAACAAAATAAACAATCATCTCATTGTAGCAGGTCTTAGCATTAGGCAAAGACAACTTAAAATGAACAACAATATATGACTTTTCTCACAGTGCCATTATTTATTTAACAAAAATTTAAGTCGAATGAAACATGTGGACAATACTAAGTACCCCCTTACTGCTTCAATAGGATTTAAGAGGGTGCAGTGCAGCCAGATGCTTTCAAATGTAACACTTCAAAGTGTAATTAACCATTTTCAACCCTGCACCAGGCTCAAAAAAATCAAATCTGCAGTTCTCCTATCTGCCACCAAGACATGGACTTTAGCAGAAGGAGACCCACCTCATCTGATCACTTCTTTTACTAAACACTGGTCCAACACCTGTAGTACTGCCCATGTGTTTTTATTTTTCTTTTTGTCTTCATTTTTGTTATGTGAATTGCTCTCCTGGTAGTTCTAAATCCATGTCAGTCTTGTCGGTTGTATAATACAAATTGCACAAGGTAACCACATCCTGCACCACTGAGTGACATGACAGTGTTGCGTGACTGTTCCTTTGTAATAATACTTACAAAGAGAAATACCTACATGATAAAGTATGTGAGTTTACCAGACATTACCAGCGCTGCTCCTCACAGCCTGTCAAATGAAATAAGGCCACGTCTGAATGCACTTAATGCTGAGACTGTAGCAAGGTGTATTGTACAGTGTTTTAAACACTATTGACAGCCTCAGCAGAACACAGTGGACCAAGGTTCTTGAGTAAAGATGAAGCTCACTTGCCAACACAAATACACACATTGATGTGGATTGATCTGAGTTGTTTCATGTCTGCTGCAGGGACTTTATCGCTGGTTATCGCTCTGGTGCTCTCTGTCTTCTGGTTCATGCAGGTCTGCCTACACACAGCCACCTGTCTGAAAAACTTGTCTGATGAGATTACTCACACTGGGATTTCAGCAATGTGTGTCGTTTTTGTGCATGTGTTTTGATGTGATACTCTCTTAATGCTGCGAATGAGGGAGGACAGATGTCTTTATGTGGATGTGGGCTTGTTAAAAATGTGCCGGTGGATTTATTTGAAATGTTATGCCTTTTTATTACCATATATCATAATTATACAACAGTGATTGGGCACATTTTATTATTCACACAGTCAGCTAAATTAATCTGTTCAGCCTACTCACAAAAAACTCACTATATTTCATTAAGCTACAGAACAATTTGTTAAACAGTCCACATATTCTGTCTTACATTATTTATGTTGTAGTGGTGATAGATGATAGGTAAAATACTTTTTGAATACCCAGTGATTGTGCATTTATCCACATGCATTGTGGTTTCATACACATAAGAGTCTTTTATGCACTCATTGTCATGACAGCAGGATTGAATTTACTTGTAGCAAATACAGTGTATTCTGCGTAATAAGCAGCACTGCAATGATCAAAGACAGCTCAAGTTACATTTTTTGCTTTTCAACCTGAGAAACAAGAACAACATGAATAAATAGATTTTTACAAATTAGATTTACACCGTTGATTTGATATTTGAGTCACATTTTAAAAGATGTTCCTCAGTCTGGCTGTGAAAATCTGATTTCAGACTGTTCTGTGTATGTGGACATGTACTAGTGAAATGTGATGCAGCCTGTGTCTCACTCAATTTTCTCTGCAAATAAGTATTAGTTGTATCATTTCAGTATAAATGGATTTTGTTAAAAGCAGGATGATGTGAATAGAGTTCTTTGAGGGTATAATCTGGGAGTGGGAGTCATAAACTGTATGTATGAGACTGTCAACTACCTGTCTTCGTAGTAACGTGGTGGGGGTGGTCATCATGTGCCAAAGCAAGTCTTTACATGTGTAACGTGTTCTTGTGGAGAATAGATGGATAAATTATCAGCAACCCCGTAATTTATTTCCTCTGGGGAGGGACATTTCTCTCCTTTATGTCCATAAATATATGTCTACACAGAAAACATATTTGTCTGTTGTTGGGTTAGTGTTTTACTGGCAAGGCAGGCAAATTCCAAATGTGATTGACATAGCTGTTAATTACTGCTGTTGCAGCTTTGAAAGATTTCCTTGGACACTATGGCAGTGTTTGTCACAGGATCTCTACAGCTCTATCTGGATGTAATTCCCTTATCAATATAGTCGAAAAGCGATGACGAGAGAGATTCTGACTGTTTGCTTTTATGTGATCATTAGGAGCAAGTATCTTACAAATGGAACTATTGAGAAGCCACAAATAATGAAGGTAATCCACCTCTTTATCCTGCTAACAACATAAATAAGTTAATCACTGGCTGTGACAAGTAAGATATAGATATATATTTACCATGAATCTGGTGTGTTGTTTGATAGAAAATGTGTAGGGTGATTTCAGCTCTGCACGGTGGTGTAGTGGTTAGTGCTGTCGCCTCGCAGCAAGAAGGTCCTGGGTTCAATCCCTGGGGTCGGCCTGTTTGCGTGGGTTTTCTCGGGTGGCTTCCTCCCACAGTTTTTAAGTTCTTTGTTTAATTGCAGTTTACACTTGGTCATAACTTTCCTAGCTGTTTGCTTTGAGATATTATAATTTGCAGTTATATAGATGTATTTTGGCCACAGATTATTTTAAGTCAACATGCAAGTTTTTCAACTTCTTATATAGCTCATGATTTTGGATAATTAACACTAACCTTTAATAGTTATTGAAATTAAGGTTAAAGTCTTATTTGTACACTTGTTCGTTCTTTGACTGGCCATGTTTAGTTATACAATAAACAGAACTTGACAGCCTTTTAAAAATATTAATGAGCTTTATGCTCATGTATATTATGACATACTTTATTAACACTTGATCTGTGCATTTAACATAAGGAGACACATACTTGCTACCAACAACTCTACAACTATTGTCTGTTATTCTGTGGAGGCAGCTTGTGCTATAAAAACTGTATAAATAATTAGAGCTCCATTTCCTCAGTTCACCTTCCCTGATGATAGGTAATTTACCTGTCTGAACCAGTACCCAACAAAATAATGGTAAAACATGCATTTTCATCCTGCTGGACTGGTTGTGCCGACCACCAGCTGCCACTAAATACCCAGTAACAGTGACACAAAGGACCCGAAGCTCAGATTTCATTTAGAAAATGACTCCTGCAGGAAAAGACTGACATATTTCTCTATTTTTCTTATTGTCCACAACTCCCATGAAAAGACCAGAAGTAACAATACATTAGTCAGTTACTCAATCCTTTCTGACATTCCTATTTTATCTTTGACACTACCCCCAAGCAAATGCCAGCTGCAGTATGATGAAATGACAACAACATAGTCAGGCAAAAATGTAGCCAATCAAATTGCAGTGGGGCAACAGGCAGCCAGGCCCACTTGCTGTCAAATTTTTGTTTTCAGCTTTAGTTGCTGAAGATTTTGGGCATGTGTGTTGTTGTTTCTACATACTTTGGTAGATGACTTTGCAAGTGCAGGGCTATCCCCACACTTCAGCCTCTATTATAGAATAATGATAAACAACAGCAGCACATTTATGATTTTTATGTCTTGAATGCATTACTACTTGTTTACATAGATTTCTAATTTTCTCAGCACCACTGTTATTCTGCTGCCAGCAGGTGGGGCCAAGATCAGTGTTTTGGTTGTAAAATGAAACAATCAACTAAAAGACAATAAAAAGTTTCACATAGCCAAGGGAAACTTCAGAATTAAGTAATTTTTTTCTGTAGGTTGGAATTACAAGGGACCCAGTTCACATTATAAATTACCCATACACAGTCAGTCAATCTATTGTTAATATAAATATTATGATAATGGCAGCTTTAAGGAATTCTTGTTTGAAACATCCATAAAAGGTAGTAAAGAAATGTTGTTTTGTGAAACTATTGATTCCAAGGTAAGAATAATTTCACCAGGCTTAAGCTCTGAATACTGGATGGCCATTGCTGTCTGAACACAGTGGATTAGCTGTTAGGTCGGTGGGTGGGCAGGTCCCAAGAGAATAATTTCTACTTTAGGCTCAGAGATTAACCAGCCTCAAGACAGCAAACAACCAACAGTGGACTTGAAATTGATTTACCTTTGATCCACAGAATACAGCACACGCATCTTCATTCTTCTTCTTCACAATAAGTGCAAGCAGATGTAGGCCATTGTTCTTGGCTGCCCATGTCTGTGTGGGTTACACATACACTAAATTGCCAAAAGTATTCGCTCACCCATCCAAATAATTGGAATCAGGTGTTACAATCACTTCCACGGCCACAGGTGTATAAAATCAAGCACCTAGGCTATACGACTGTTGTTAAAAACATTTGTGAAAGAATGGGTCACTCTCAGGAGCTCAGTGAATTCCAGTGTTGAACTCTGATAGGATGCCACCTGTGCAACAAATCCAGTTGTGAAAATTCCTCACTCCTAAATATTCCACAGTCAACTGTCAGCTGTATTATAAGAACGTGGACGCATTTGGGAACGACAGCAACTCAGCCAGAAAGTAGTAGGCCACGTAAACTGACAGAGCAGGGTCAGCGGATGCTGAGGTGCACAGTGCGAAGAGGTCACCAACTTTCCGCAGAGTTAATCGCTACAGACCTCCAAACTTCATGTGGCCTTCAGATTAGCTCAAGAACAGTGCGCAGAGAGCGTTAATGGAATGGGTTTTCATGGCCGAGCAGCTGCATCCAAGCCATACATCACCAAGTGCAATGCAAAGCGTCGGATGCAGTGGTGTAAAGCACGTTGCCACTGGACTCTAGAGCAGTGGAGTCCTGTTCTCTGGAGTGACGAATCGCGCTTCTCCATCTGGCAATCTGATGGACAAGTCTTGGTTTGGTGGTTGCCAGGAGAACGGCACTTGTCTGACTGCATTGTGCCAAGTGTTTGGTGGAGGGGGGATTATGGTGTGGGGTTGTTTTTCAGGAGCTGGGCTTGGCCCCTTAGTTCCAGTGAAAGGAACTCTGAATGCTTCAGCATACCAAGACATTTTGGACAATTCCATGCTCCCAGCTTTGTGGGAACAGTTTGGAGCTGGCCCCTTCCTCTTCCAACATGACTGTGCACCAGTGCACAAAGCAAGGTCCATAAAGACATGGATGACAGAGTCTGGTGTGGATGAACTTGACTGGCCTGCACAGAGTCCTGACCTCAACCCGAAAGAACACCTTTGAGATAAATTAGAGCAGGAACTGAGAGCCAGGCCTTCTCATCCAACATCAGTGTGTGACCTCACAAATGCGCTTCTGGAAGAATGGTCAAAAATTCCCATAAACACATTCCTAAACCTTGTGGACAGCCTTCCCAGAAGAGTTGAAGCTGTTATAGCTGCAAAGGGTGGAGCGACGTCATATTGAACCCTATGGATTAGGAATGGGATGTCACTTAAGTTCATATGCGAGTCAGGGCAGGTGAGCAAATACTTTTGGCAATATAGTGTATGTTTAGCTACACAACCACAAACATCAGTAGGATCATCCATGAATGCATAACCAACAATAAGAGGCTATATGCTTTCTGTAGTTGGATTGTGTGCTCTTGTGTACAACCCCTCAGTTGAATAAATATATGAATTAGATGTTTTAGTTAAAAGTAGCAATTGATATTAAAACATTATGCACAAAGATACAACATGAAACTAATCGTGACCAATGTGTGACGTGCTCAGGCTTTGTCATACTATTCATTCATGGCAGTTAATGTGTGAGTTATTTTTTAAAATAAATTTTAAATTTCCATTGCTCATCGCCATTTGGGACCAATGTCATGAGGTTTTGTAACCATCACAGTGCTTCTTTCAGTGTTATCCTGCAATCAGAGAGCTAAATAGTGGTGTGATCTTTGGGAGAACAATGTCAGTCTGTAAGTTCACTGGTGCAAAGTGAAATAGCTTGTCAAATCCTGGATGCATTGTTATATTGGTACAGACATTTATAGTTATCAGTAGTGGATATAGTATTCACATCATTCTGGACATGTCTGACAATTTGGTAATCTGTTTATAATTGTCTTGTTGTGATGCCACATTTTGCTTCAGAATGCACAAGGTCATAATTTTGATCCTACTGTAGAAATTCAATTTTCAGTTCTGATGTCACAAAGCATCAAAGTTGTAAGATTATCTAATTAAATAATCTATTCAATCTATTTCATACAGTATCTTTCATTACATTCTTGCTTCTGTGCTTTTACATAATTTATATCTTATTTGATCCTATGTTTGTGATTTTACTCAGGCTGTGATGCTGTTTGCAGTTTTTACCAGCAGCTGTTTTTGTCCATATATCTCAGTTTTGTCAGCAAAGCGAATCTTAAATCCCTCACAAGTTTGCTCAGATGGGTAAGACATGTTTATTTCCCACCGGAACTGTTGTTATTAATCTTCATGACTTCTCAATGATCTTTTGTGTCAAGCTGCGTTTTCAGTCAGCTCATTTGCCTCACACACAGCTGTTTCCGGAAGGTGATGGACTGGCAACACATAAGCCTCTCATCTGCCTCCGATTCTGAAGATTAAACACCGGTCACAATGTGAAATTTTGGTGTCTGTTATTCATAGCCAGAAGGTGAGAGAACTGTTAAATGTTAGATAAAGAACAGTGAAGTGTCTTTTTTTTTTTGTTTTAAAGTGACTTATTGTGCACATGAACTGACACACGATGAACATTTAATGTTACCTTAGATTAATCTAATGTCTGGAGAAAGCATATTTTCAAGGAAAGATTAAAGCTACATTTCATTTCTGCATCTAAGTAGGGAACTAGTGTTATATTGCCAGTACACAATGTACATAATGGATTCTTAATTGAGCCATGTTGCTGTAACCTTGATTTACAATCTCCAGACAAAGGAGAGAACAGGTCATCTTAAAAGAGACAAATACAATATGAAAATGTAGCTTTCCCCAAAATAGCATCTTGTTAGTAATATGAACTGGGATAATTTTTGTAGTTGCATAAGTTAAAATTCTACCAGGCAAGCAGCTCTAAATAATTTGCCAGTCTTTTGGAAAGCCATTCTCATTTCATATGCTCATACTGCTGCACTTTGAGCACTGCAGTTATCCTTGCAGCCTGTTATGTCATTTAGTGGACATATTCGTAGGAGACTCATATTCCAGCTTTAAACAAGGGAAAGCAATCCAGCCTCCTACCAGTTAATGGCTGTGTGGAGACTGGAGTGCAGCACAGAGCACTTTCTGTGTCTGACCGAGCATGTCAGTCTATTTACATCCTTGCTTCACATCACAGCAATTCATAAAGTTTTTTCATATTTGCACCCATCTATAAACCCTGAGAGAGATGAATTTCATCAAGCTGTGTATCATGTTTCACTGCTCCAGCCAAAACCTATTTTCCTCTATGTGTGTATTTGTCATGATTCATTTCTGGTCCTACTTCTCTTCTTATTTTTCATTCCTTTCTCTTCCAGGTCTCACTCACTTGTTCACACACCTGTATTCCTGCACTGCTCATCTGCTGCACACACACACACATTCTCTCTCTCTCTCTCTCCTTCTTCCTTTTCCCTAATTGGCCTGTGCAGACACAGGTTTTGGGGCTACATACAAGTCTGTCCCAACCCTCACTGCTGACTTGATTGACAGCATCTATAACATAGCAGCATGAATTCTCCCTTACTTTTTAAGACATGTAAAAATCACAATATTGTTTTTATTCAGCAGCTTGATGACTGTTGGGCAAGAGAGTGGAAACAGGACAAAGAGGTTAGGTTGAAAAAAGCATGTGTCAATTTCGTAGGTAAAAGACACATGCAAACGAATGTAGAGACATTTCTGATGGCACTTTAAGCTTGTCAGTGTGAGCATGTCACACAACTTGCATATAGGTTCTCTGTTAGCAAACATTGTGTAAATCTTTTTGCTTTTTGCTACACAGGTCATTTCGGAAAAAATACTGGTCCAGCAGTCACGCATGTTCTTCTCAATAAGAGAAAGTCAATAAGTCACATTGACTTTCCCTAAAAAAATACACACAGGAGACGAGGCAGAAATCCATTAAATACTTGGTGCTGCCGTGAATAAATCCAGTAACTTTGTGCCTTTAAAATGTCCCTGTCCACTCATGAAACCAATGACCAGGTTGTGCAGCTTGCAGCTATCTTGTGTGAATGTCAGCATGGTGTGTGTTTCCTATTATGTTCATACTGAGACACACTTTAGATGAGTTGTTTGTAGTGTGGAAATGTGTGCTGAGTGCAGCTACACGGATATTGTATGACCCAAGTCCAGGCCCAGAGGGACGGAGGAACATGACTGAAGCCAAGCGTGCAGAGAGCAGACTGGGTTGTGCACAAGAACAACCTCTGCATGAGGAATGAGTTCCAGGCAGGAGGCAGAAAGGAGAGGAGGAGGAAGCACTAGTGTATGTGCAGCAGCCTTCCCAGCACTGGTATGTTAACAGCACATCAGGCTGTGTGTGCATCTGTGTGTGCACGTACATTTTGTGCGCGTGTATGAGTGTTATCTTGTAGATGGTAGAGCCTGATTGGCGTGTGCATGAGGGAGGAATGGGCTGTGAGGCACTGATTGGCTGTGCTCCCTCGTAGGGTGTGGCCAGAATATGAATGACTTCTCCTGCCTTATGCGCTGCCAGGTTTTGGGGACAGTTACCGAGGACGGATGGGGTGTATGAGATTGTGTGTGTGGAGGGGAGAGCATCACTGCTTGTGAGAGAACGGAGGAAAGAAGAGGGGAGGGGGAAACAGAGAGAGGAAGAGAACAGGAGCTTGTGAGGAGAAAGAGGGAGGGAGCTTCAGGCAGCGAAGCAGGACCACTGCTCAAACACTGCAGTCTTTCTTTTGCTTCTCTGAGGAAACTGTCTTCTCTTCTCTCTGCCCATCTCTCCTTCTTGCTCTTTCTTGCTCCTTCTTGTTTTGCTGCTTTGCCATGACCCCAGTGGACACCTTGATCTCCTTGCCCACCTAGAGAAGAGGAGAGAAGCGTTGTAGCGGAGGAACGAGAGACAAGAAGAGGGGACACCGCACACTTTGCCTCCCTGATGAGAGTCTGGAAATTAATTAACCACTATCAGAACAGAGGGGGGAGTGCAGAGAGGTGCTCAGAGTGAGGTGCAGGAAGAGAATAAGAGGAAGTTGAACAGGGTGAATTGCTACATGTGCACAGAATAGCCTGTGTTGAAAGGCAGTGTAACCCCAGATACTTTTCAGAGACAAAAGGAACAAGTTAGCGCAGAGCGAATAAAGCAAGCATGATACTCAGCAAGGCAGGAATTTAACAGGGATCTTAATTTGAAAAGTCAAAGAATGGTCTGCTCATCCTTTCATGTTTCATTTCAATCTTCCTCTCACAATCATAACACCATCCGTCCCTGTCATTTGCTCGTCTTGTTTGGATCTTGTTAAGAGCTCTGTTTTTTTTTTTTTTGCATGTCAGCAAAAGCACATTGCCATTCACAACCACATGCTCAACACTCTGATATGACTCGATCATAGCATTTCATTCCTAGCGGACGTGTGATCTGTCACTGAGTAAAAGAAGTTGATTGGCTGAAGCAAGGGTGTCATTGGCTGGTGTACTGGCCGAAACCACCAGCTCAGGAATTTATCACGAAACCAGGTAGGACATTTCTGGACAATTTTGCCAGCCCAGAGCAGCTGGAGAGGCTGAGTCAAATCCTTCCAGTCTTTTACCTGATTGAATTGTTAGGAGATGAAACTGCAAACCAGTTTATCTCTCAGAGCATGACACCTGTGTTTGAGAGATTACAGAGTGGGAAACATGGATGTGTAGATGTGTATGTGTGTGTTGGGATTTTATCTTAAGTACACGGAATTACACAGGTGTTGCAGCAGGATTATACAGTCTCCTACTGAATATAACTGCCCTTTAGGATTAAAGAGAGGAACTTGAGTAAAGGGAATGACAGTACGTTATCTGCCACAGATTAATTCAGATCACGTGTGATCACACTTTGGGTATCTCCTTATTAAATCAGCTGTTCAAGGATTTGATAGGGTCATAATTATTTTGAGCTACTGGGGATCAGTAGAAATATTTCAGAAATCCATCTCTGAGCCCTCAGTGGAATAACCTCTGTCCCTGATTGTGGACTTTGCTCACTCTTGAAGTGCACAGAGCGACTTTTAAAGACTATTAAAGCTCATTCTGCTTCTATAATGAGACGTTCAAGCACAGACGAGACTCCGTACCGGCGTAGTCCATCTCTGGACAGTAAACCCGACACGCCACCATTCACTTCTGGGTTTCATCGCTTCAGTGGAGAGTTTGAGTATAAGCGGCCACCGTTTGCATTTGGTTTCCACACAACAAAGGGGCCGCAAACATCCAAAGGGCGCTATGCCCAGGGGAAGAAGTATGTGGTGTTTTACCTGGACCTCTCCTTTATATTCCTCCTAGAACTGCGACGCTGCAGGATGGCAGAGGGTTGCATGATGGCCCTGCGATATGGAATGGTCTTCTTCAATCTCCTTTTCTGGGTGAGTCCTTTATTATAACATTTTGGGTGGCTGTTTTACAGAAAGTGGTGTTTTGCTTCATTGACTTTCACGTTTTTCTTTCACTGTAGCTGATATTTTCTCATCTTATTTGGAGGGAACCCTGTTCTGTGTTTCTGTGCAACCAGAGTGATGTGAGAGGAGTGAGGAGGGGGGAGTGTGAGAAAGAGACAAATCATGCATTTAGATCATGTGTACAAAGCCCACTGTGTGGGTGAGTCGAGCTTTTTCTGTTCCCTATGCAATACTGTAGGTGTGGGTGTACACTGCATTGTTTGCTGTCTTTAGCTTTTGGCATATTTAGAGCTTGCATTGTGTGTACCCTAGTTAATCACAGTGTTACCATTGTGCTGTTTTGTGTTGCTTCACCCTCCTTCCCCCATCAACAGCGTTGCAGCCCATCAAAGCATCTGCTGTATCTGGCTGATTATATCTGTTTGCCGTAAGGACGTTTGAGCTTTGGTGAGCGTCTGTATCTGTCAGCCCCATCCCAGTAGCTTCACAACAGTTTATTGACCACAGACTCATTTTGTGCTTATTCAAAACTCTGTTTTATTATTACTTTGATTTGTCATAGAACTGTTGGTAATGTGAAATGATGAAGCCTTGAACACAGAAACACAATCTAGTTGCCAAGATGCAATTTTCCACAGGGAATGAGTGACCTCTTCACCTCCACATATTCTGTCTACTATAAACTGCTGTCAGAGAAGGGGTCACAGTGATATTAGCTATGTTATTAGTGGCCCAGTGTGTGTGTGTGTGTGTGTGTATGTGTGTACGCTCGCACTGTAGTTGGTGATAAATAATGACGACATGACCATGAGAAGCTAAGTTATCAATCATGTTAAGATCCTTCAGCTAAGACCAGAGGAGGTCTTCCAATATAAAGTCTGTCTTGGACAATAACGGATCAAAGTCATACAGAAACTCAGAAGTCAAACCCCAATGTTGAAACCATTTCAAGCTCTTAACTGGTTTATTCAGATGCAGTTATTCTTGTATTAGATGTCTAAGGCAGTGACTTCAGTAACATCATTGATTTCAACTTTGCTTTCAGTTTCAGAGGAATAAAGCAAATGACAGTTTACATCCTGTGGAAACAGAAAGTGCTCTCATCAACAACAGCTCTCAATCATATAGATTTTTTATATGTGTAGGATTTCCATCTCCACATGACAAGAAATATCTTATGATACCCACAACCTTTCTTAGTAATAACTTAGAAGTGTCTTAAAATTCTTAGGAAATACACTTCTGATAGCGTAATTGAAATCGGCAGCTTCTGCACCATGGAATGTGATTTTATTGTTGCTCTTGCTAAGAGCTAGGATTTTTAAATTCTAAAGCTATCAGTTATGTTTTTGTTTTGATTACTATTGTTATTGATTACTATTTTGGTTCAAATACCAGAGAATAATAACTATAACTTCTATCAGAAAACACTGAATCACACTGAAGCATCACCTACTATGAGCTGTTTTTTGAGGACTGTGATTTTAGAAGTGAAGAAAAAAAGAGGAAGGAAGCAAGTTACTGGTCTAAGTTGATCACAGCTTCAACAGTTTTATTGTTTGACTTTAAAACTGATTTTGCCTTTATGTTTTACTTTTAAATGACAGACTTGGTACACTGATTTTGAACTTGAGAAGAAGGCAGCAGAGTGTATGGCAAATTGGTCTGATGGGGAAATGCACGCATGTTATTGCTGATATCCCCAAATCAGAAGGTAGCGCATTGCTGTTGATTTTTATATTGGCACAGTCATTTCACTAGTTTACAATCATCAGAATGAAAGTGTGGGTTCAATACAGACAGCAGCTGTATGATCTTTACTTTGATCCCACTTCAGTGAAGAAAAAACATATTTTTCAATTTGAAAACACATCACACAGTTACAGATAATAACAAGAGCCTATATAAAATGATGCTTAAGTTCTGTAAAGTTAGACTCTTCTCTGTGATCTGTTGACTCTACACTAAAGCTGTCAGGTATTTATCCCATTTCTTCCACAATGATTTCAATTTGAGAGAGTTAAAAACTTGCAGCAAGGATAAAATGAGGAAACAGAACCAGGAATAAAAGATGAAGAGAATGAAAACACTGGCCTGGATGAGGACTCAGTGTTTCAACATATGACAGCTACATCTAAGTTAAGCTCTCGATTCTGACAGTGCACATAAAGTTCTGTATCAGATGGCAATGCAGTAGATATCACATTCATATTAGGGATTCATGTCTGTATTTTACTAATGGAGTGCAGACAAAAAAAAAAGTGTTAATATTCATGACATAACTTGCTGAACTACTACTGAGTATTCAGACATTTATCTGATATAAAGCATTATATAAAGCATACATATAAAGCAAAAAATTCTTGCATAGATTTAAAAGAAAAACTTTGCATATGCATAAAGGCTGGAACATGGATACATATTTTTTTAATTATAAAGCTGCATGTACACATGATTTTGTTTTATAAATCCTATGGAAATCATTGTGGAACTGGGTGCACAAATCTTAATTCCACTACCATAGTTTCTACATCCATAGATGGATGTAAACATCCATTAGGATACCGACACATTGACCTGTTGGTAAAAAGAACAGAGGAAGAAGAAGAAGAAGAAGTGCAGTTTCACATCAGTAAGTTTATCCAGCAGGACCACAGCCGCTGTCATTATGCACAACCATTAAGTAGGGCTGTAGATATTTATAGCACTCATACCACTAATTCATCACATATACTCAAGGGTTGAGTTGGGCTGCAGCTCTGTCTTCTTTGGCAGCACAGCATTGGCAGCTCTCACATTTTTGGCTTGAAACACCCATTTACTTGAGACAATGACCAAACAAATATAAAATATAACTGAATTTCTTTTACTTTATTAAATGTCTCGGGCCATCACACAGCAACTGGATCAATATGTGCCCTGATAGGAGCTGTGTGCAATTTACACAAGGGACAGCAGCTGTAAGATAATCATTTAATTATTTTAATCTTCTGATTACTGTAGCTTATGAACCTAAATCTTTTTCTGCACAGCAAACACTAAGCTCTGACATACAGATATACTGTTTCTAATGTGAAACCATGCTCCTGTGTCCACAGTCAGTTCAGCACCATTAAACTCCCATTTTTTCTGATCAAAGTAATTGATATTTACTGATTTAGCAAATAAAATATAATGAAACACATGGTAACGTAAAACACAATTTATTGCACTCAGCCTGTAAGATACTGTAGTGCCCTCAGAGCAAATATTTGTCAATTTTTAAAATTTCACTAACATAATGGGAGTGATTAAAAAATTATTTCGAAGAAACAGCTACTTCTTTTTCCAGAAACCGTGCTACTGTTACTCTAAAGAATCCACATCAACAACTTTCTGATGAAGAAATAGTCCCTGAGAAAGCTGTTGACGCCGTGGTTGTGAGCACTTATCTCTACAAAATTATGTGCGTATCAGTCTGAACAGCATCACACATTCTTCTTTAGCTGTAGTATCCAGTGTTGCCTGGTATTTTGGAAAAAAAAATTTAAAGACAAGAAAACACTAAACAATTTATTTACCTCAAAACAAAATGTTTTTTCCTCCGAGAGTTAATTATGTGTGTCTCTTTAGTGTTCACTTAGTCAAGGTCACTGCCATTTCCCATAAAAAAATTAACAAATGTCTATATCTCTTGAATGGCAGCTACTATGAAGCTGGTTCTTTGTCAGAAACCTCACTGTGGTAGTGGGCTACCTTTGTGCCAAGTTTGTCATGCAGGGAGCTGAGACTCCTTCTGGAGGTAAATTCAGAAACAAAAAAGGAAGAACTGGGGTGTTAGGGTTAGGTGCAGTAACAAGCTACCATGGCCGACATGATAGAAAAGAGTCCAAGGATAATGGCAACAGAATTCACACTTGACTGTTTAACTTATGGATGATGTCAAAAATTTAAAAATAAACAAAAAAAAAGAGCAGTGCATGCACCAACATTATCACATATTAATAAGAGAATCTAACCAGTTATCACTTTTGACACTGGGTAAACTGAGAAAGCAACATTGACACAAAAATAATCAAACGCAGAATCAGTCCGTCTACGAAGTGTAGTAAATGTGACTGAATTTGTCATGCTGCAGATATGGATCGACAACTAGATCAAAAAGTGACAAACTGAGAAAGTGTTAATATCCATGTCAATTTATTTAAAGCTTGACAGTGTCAATACTGTCAGAGTTCAGTTTACACAATTTTCTTGTGCATGTAGAGGGACAGTATCAGACTGTGTGACACATGAAGACACACAAAGACAACCACAGAATGACACAGACCTATAATTCTGAAATTATATTGTACAGATCTTACACTTTAATGCACATTTTGGACTTGGAATTTGGCATCAGATTGACTTGACCTGCAGGCTTAAAATGTGGCTATCAAAACTTTGCAGCGTGCGCCATAGAAAAAAGTATCTGCATTGCAGTGAAAACCAGGGTCATGTGTAATAAAATGATAAAGACCTTCAATTCAGATTGAAATACATTTTGTAGTGTGAGCTACTTCTCTAATTATTTGTATTCTCACTATGTTTACTCAGATTTTTATCAGACTACATGACATATATAGATTTCAGAGCTCCCATTGGCCTCTAGTCTGGTTATCTCAGTATTAATCTTTGTCATGCATCTGTGTTTGGTTCAACTGAATCGATTAAAGACAATTTTATGGATGTTTATTGTGACTGGATAAAATGAAAAAATGAGTAGCAAACTGGGTGGAGTATGACCCGTGTCCTAGTGGAATGTTTGCAGGTCAAATGAGTAATTGGGTGTTTAGGATTGAAAGCAGACCTTCCTGCTCTCTCTTCCTCTCTGCTTGGCATCACGCAGCTCCTTAGAGGTGAGCAAAAAACTGCCAAACAGCTGTGCTGTGCTGCCTTGAGAGCAGCAGGAGGTGGAGGAGCCCAATTGTGGTAGAAGAGATCAGGATGACTTTTGTGGTTGATAAAATAAGACCAGGAGAAGACCAAAGGATTGTGTTATACCTTTCCCTCCACTCTCTCCTTAAACCCTGAGGTTAAACACCATCAAACCAGTGGACATTTCTATCCATTAGGATAGAAATTAATCTCTGTCCAAATAACATGCATCTAAGTTTTTTAAATATACCCAAAATACTTCATGTCATATCGTTAATGTTATAGCATGTCCATTAGATACTGTACGCTCTCTATGTTTCATTGAATGTTTGATGAATCAAAGGGCTTTTATGGATTTTACTAAAAGAAATTGCTGCTCACCGTGTGAGATGGTTTTGCTGCTGCCTACTTATTTTGTTTTCACATTGAGTGATTCCATCAATTAATCTTTTGCTCTTTGATGCATATAATGCTTCAAATAACAGGCCCATTTCAAACTCTCTTCTGAATTCAAGTAGTTGCTCTGCTGCACAATGAAATATCATTTGGCAAATGTCTTTAACAATCTGGTTTATATTTTCTATTGTTTGTAGATAACACATTAGTATATAAAACATGTAAATTTGTTTCATCATGACATTTCAGAAGCGGATGAATTTGTGCTCTCAAGCAACAGGCTCATAACAGAAACCAGAAGTGTCAGAAATTTCTGAGACAAACCTCCTGCTCCTGTTGTGTCACACAATACTTTGCCATCTAGGCAGCTAAAAGAGGTCAAGGAGCCAAACTGTGATGTGTTAGTCATGATTGAGGTCACTGAAGCTGCTGGGAACAAGTGCAGATGACAGTATCTACTGGAGTGAGCTGACCGCTGTTCTGCTCCAGAACAGACTCTGTTAACCTCTGCAGCTTTACTGACATTTTGCTGCATGAGGGCATCAGGCATTAAAACTTTAAAACCGCTTCAGGGATATCAAAACTCAGGTCTAGACTCAAACATGACCTTGCAGACAAAGGAGTAAAAGCATACGTGTGGTTGACTTACGATGGTCGTACCTGTGTATGAGCTTGTTGGAAAGTGTAATAATCTAAAATACATGAGGAACACAAGAGACAAAACAGAAGCCTGGTAACCTACAGCAATAGAGGCAGAAGGTGAGTGGCAAACAGACAGGTATAAATATAAAGCAATTAATCAGGGGGGATGAGCTGCAGGTGAGTCAGACAGGAGGGGAAGCCAAGGTTACTGCTGGGTAAAACAGGATGGAGTAGCCAGGGTGAGAAATGATAAGAGATGCTAGTGGAAAGACAAAACCTGCAAACAGACTGAATGAGGTGTGTGATCTGCATGTGACATGACAACTGGGAAATTTGACTAAATCTGTGTCAAGCTTTTAACTACGTCTCAGAACTTTTAATTTCATACTTTTGGAATTAATGTGTCAATTCCTTAATGCGTCACCTTGATATTAAAGTTATTTCCTATTTGATAGCATTACTGTTTCTCCCTCACTCAGGCTCAGTGCTACACTGTTTATGTCCTCTGTGTTAACTGATTTTCACTTAAAGTTAGTCAGGGTTTAGTCTTTAAGGAGTAAATTGGTTTAAATGTAGTTATGCTCTCCAAGCATCCAAATTATGGTCCCTACTGTGCACACTAATAACCTCTGTTTATACTATACTGGGTTTTCTTGCAGTGTTGACAGCTCAGATAATGCTTCTAGAGAAGCACAAAAAGAGAAACCCACAATAATAATGTGCTAATTATGCATTATACAACCTCTAAGTAAGTTAGAAACAATCAGTTCAACTTCAGCATGATGTGCTACAAATAAATAGATTTTTGTGTGTTCTGTTTAGCCTTGTTTGTGTTTTTGATAAATATAAAAATGCTGAGCTTCACTGAGCCCAAGGAAGCCACATATATATTACTGCAGGTAACATAACAGTATATTAATATTGTAGATACTATTACAGTTATTATACATGTTTTTGGAGTTGACGGTTCTTCGATGTGGAACAAAACCATTACTCAGTCTGAATTCCTGATTTCATGCTTTCATGTCATTAAAACGTGCATCAACTTGCAGATTGCCATGGAAACGAGTCCTTTTTAAAGAACTGCATCAAAAAGACTCACAAGGTCTGCAATTGTGTGTGTGCGTGTGTGTGTGTGTGTGTGTGTGTGTGTGTGTGTGTGTGTGTGTGTATGTTCAAAATACTACAGAATATGTCAAACAGTTGGGTGCAGTTAAAGTCAACAGCAGCTAACATGTCTCATTCAAATAGAAATTCAATGACTCTTCACTTACCCGAAGCCACAGTCAGTTACTCTAGTGTTCATTTTTATTAGTTTATGAGTGTGTGAAATAAGCTCAGTTCTCTCACCTCGAACATTATTGTCTGTGTGGGTGAAGGCATCCTGGATATCACTTCATCCCAGAAAAAATGGGAAAATAATATATACTTATGTAAAAGCACTAATAGATTTCCATGCTCCAGGACAAATGCTGATGTTCCCTTTAATGCAGCAGCAATATCTCCGCCATAAAATTGCATCAGTGGCAACTCAAAAATATGTGGCAATGCACAACACTAATCATCTTCAGTGGAAACCACCACATAAGAGGAAATCGTGCCTCACAGCTACAAAACACTAAAATAAGATTGTCATTCACAGCCATTTTTTAATTAATCTTGTTAGCACAAACGTGACTTTTCCACACCACTGGGCCTGTGGGTGGGGGAACTTGAAGCCCATGCAGGGTGACACTGGGATAGAAAAGATAGAAAGAGAGCAGACAGAAAAAAGAGAATGAAGATATGTCCTCTGAAGTTGTGTTTACTTGTCATCGTAATGTAGGTCAGAGCCCAGCGGACGATCCATAGACTGCCCGAGTTGTGAATGGGTTGCATCTGTCTTCACTGATTTACTGAGATCAATAGAAATTGCCTTTCTACTGATTTGAGATCTGTCAGTTCCACCTTTGGCAGCACCCCTATTGCCACACACTCCATTGATTCACAGCACGACTGGGGAGATGTGCACAGCATAAACGGTCCAGATAATATGCCTGCAGCTTGCATTTGCTGAGTTTAGCATGTTTGTGCACAAACCTCACAGGCAGCAACATCACACCCACATTCGATTATGAAAGGGGAAAAAACAGGGAAACAGGGGACATGAGTTTTTGTGTCCAAAGTGCATAAGGCAGCACTCAGATATGAAATTAAATATGTTATAAATACACCAAAGTTTATTTTGTTACAGATTGTGGTGAAAACATCCTTTGGTAAAGCTCTCCAGGGCTGCTATTGGCTCAGAAAGAGGCTTTGGTGGTGTTTCAGTGAGGGTGATCTGTCTTTATCATCACTACCAGTTTATTACTCAGCCCCATTTTATTCACATTTGCAGCTTTTATAGTTGAATCATTGTTTAGCTATATATATAAAATCCAGCTTTCTTGTTTCCATGCTTATGAATAACAGTCACCTATATTTGTCATGAAGTGATGTTTTTCTTTATTCTTAGATTTAAATCTAAATTAGACAAATTAGGTTGTAGACACAATAAGTCTCTCCTCTGACCTTTGACCTCTTTATTAACCCAAAGAGGTCAAAATATAATCATATTTATGTAATATATTCATATTTATATTTATCACAAAGTACATTTTGCAAATGAGTTACATAAAATATGTGGGTCAATGTTGTGCCATTTCTCTAGTTTGTTGTGATGTGTACAAAATTCATAAATGAATGAAAAATGATTTTAATCTTTTGATTTAGCTGGAAAGCCAGGTATCACAGGAAAGCCCTGTGATACGAAATGCATGTCAGTAGAAGTGATGAATAAACAAGCTCCAGCTGATCTTAGGTCTGTTTTGTCTTGCCTTGTTTTTCCAAGATTACTTTACTTTAAACTAACTTTAAAGGGTTGAACAGGCAGAACTTGAGCTCTTTGTTTGGTCTTGAGGAGATGATTATATTACCATTTGTGTTTGCGTCATCATTACTTTACATTCAGGTAGGGAAATATAGTGCCTCGTGTAACTTTAAACATGAATGAATGGTAAAAAAACAATACATTGGCGCATGTAGCTTGGCTCCAGACTGCAGGATCACCAGACACATATTTGATTTGTTCAGTGACTCAAAAGGTCTGTTTGTTAATGGCTGTCTTTGTCAGTTAGAGAACTCACTATATGGTATTATAACTAAAATAAATGAAAAAATAGCAACAAACCTGGATGAGTTTAGGCACGTCTACACTTAGATGAAGATGTGTTGTCTGGTGTGAAAACAAGGCGAAATTAGTTGATTCTAGCAACAACTACTACTGCAGCTTAAATTGTAAAATGGAAATTACATATGAAGCTGGATGATTTATCACTACTGATTGGCAATAACTGTATTTTTCCTACGCTGAAATATTCCTCTAAATGTAAACAGCTCTGCATTTACTGTGTGTTTACAGGAATTCTGTGGGTCCATAATGAGACCACTGTTCATATAAGGTTCCCCATAACAATCAACATGTTTATTCAATGAGTCGCCCATTCACTAGAGCTTACTCGTGAAGAAGCGCTCTCACTTCTCTCCAGCACTTTTCTCGATTCCCTTGGGGAGTGAGCAGAGGTACTTAGTGAGAGATGTGCTCGCTGTTTTGTCGGTGCTCTGACAGTGAATTATTTCCTCCACTTCATCAGTCTGGCATGACTGCAGTGAGGCTGCTCTCAATACAAAAATGGCCTTGCCTTCTGAGGGTAACGAAAGATATCTATGAAAACAGGTACTAAAACTTCAAAAAAAGCTTACATAATATAGCATTTATAAAGAGAAAACCTAATATGATCGAAAATACTGCTTTCTGTACTCAAAAATGTCTCTACAGATGTGCTAAAATTAATAAATATTGAGTAATCCTAGCTGACAGATTTGAGTCATGACAATTTTAAAATATTCATAAAGGATACTGAGGACTGGATGTGTCGAAATGATGAGCAGCACAGTGGAAAACCAGCATACACTTGCACAGTACTGTAAGGTGCCTTGTTTCTTTTATTAGGGTCAAAATGAAATGAAAGGTCACATGGCACATAGAGGACTGGAGGGAATACACTGACTTAAATAATCATCCATTTAAGTGAGATTTAAACAAAATCAAGTGGCTGCCCATCAGCATAATCCCAATAAATCTATTTTGTTTTAATCAGCTGACAGTGTGCATGAGACAGCAAAGAAACGTAGACAGGGTTTCACTCTCCAGCTGAGAAATTGAGACTGAGCAGACGATGTTGTGTAGGACAAGGATGTATCTAAAAAGTGCATATGGAGAGATTTTCTGTGTTAGTATACAGCAGTGGGCTGTTAACCCTCGCATGAGCAATAGACCCTGGTTGGTCTCATTACAGATGGAGACCAGATGGAGACAGCGAGCTCTAACATACCATCAGTTCTGCTGACTTAGAGAGGAAAAACACAGCTCAGTACACTGTCATGAAAGAAGCTTCAGTTCAGGGTGCAGTGGACTCCTGCATGAGGTTTGCATCAACAGCAAAGTGATGTCCCGCTGCAGCCAGCATCAGTACAAGAAGACAAACAATACCTGGGGATCCTCTCTTGTTTGAAGAACAATCAAAAAGACGCTCCTTACATGGTTCCCTCGTGAGTGATTATTTCTCAGGACGTGCTGATTTCTGAATGAGATGTTTTCTGGGGAAAATTAGAAAAGACATCAGGAGAAGATGGAGGGGGTGGATGCTAATCTTCAGTAACAAGTCATTTAAGAACAAGCTGTGGTGTGTAAGTAATTTGAGGAGAGACAGAATTTTTGAAATGAGGTTGTGATGCTCCCACGCACTTGCAAAATTTGTATTGATATTCTTCTTCCTCTGTGGAGAAGTTGTGATGTGCTCTCTGTAGAGTAAGGAAACTTTCTGGTTGTAGGGTTTATTATTGTAGGACAGAGCAAGGCTGGTCAGTCTTTTATATTATTCATTTCATGCATGAAAAATCACCAGGTACTATATATATAAAAACACTGAACATGCAAAAGTCTTGGATTATGAGGAATGAAAGAAGAAAGGACACAGATAGGATTACAAAGTATAAAAGAAGAAGACAATTTTCCTGTCAATATCCAAGTATGTTCACATACCACATACAATATACAGTATATTATGTATCTACCTGAGCCAGCGCTTCATGGAAGTTACATCCAACATACATTGATTGAAATATTGAATTTTTCACTGCTGCACAAGTCTGTAAAAGGTTATATATTTATAGGTTGCCCATGAAATATGCTCACAGCTGTATATTTGGAAATATGTATGGCTGTGTAAATTACTTGACTGATTGATTAGATTTCAGTAAATGGATGATAAAATGGTCTGCACATGACAAACACCACACTGTCCTGTACATGAGAATCCCGTCTTAGTGTGAGTGCAAATAAATAGCACAACCCACAACAATAACATAGTATTGTTATTAATAAAGTTAAAAATAAACAATGGTCAAGAGGAAAGCAGCCAATCCTATCTGCTAGAAATTATAGTATTTAATACTAAATATTGAATACATCTGCAAGAGGTTTACTGACATGTCATTTGCTTTTCCTAAAATATTAATTGGTTGGTATGAAGTGACCTGAAGCTCAACAACTGGTGTGTTATTAATATTTAGCTAAAACTATAGTCTTTCACTAGTTTTCACACATATTGTATGTAACTTTTTTTATGTTTTGGAAAGGTGCAGATGATGCCTGCTGTGACCCAGACTGGCAGCATTGCAGAGATGTTCACTTCTAAGGGGTATTGAGAGAGGCTTCCCCTTCTAATTAGTCAGACAATTTCAATTATTTCTGCTTGATTAGTTTTGGAGCACTGGATCATTG
Organism: Helostoma temminkii; assembly: GCA_900302695.1. Classification (NCBI taxonomy): domain Eukaryota; kingdom Metazoa; phylum Chordata; class Actinopteri; order Anabantiformes; family Helostomatidae; genus Helostoma; species Helostoma temminkii. The sequence goes on from OMLM01001416.1 coordinate 36,019, forward strand.
TCTTGCTGCATTATGAAGCTCCTACCAATTAGTTTTGATGTATTTCTCGGTAAATTGGCAGACAAAGTGTTTCTGGACACCTCTGAATTTATTCTGTTAATCTGGTATCATCAATAAAGAACCTATATGGAAACTGTTCACGAAGAAGCCATGATACAATCAATCTGTGATTATTTTTTTACACAGCATAACTACTGATATAGGCCATGTTTCCAGGCCCACACTTCCAAAGGCTTATCTGTCATATTATTCATGCAGTTTCCCCAAGATGAACTGTACTCCCTGATAACCTATCATAAATAAAGTGACCCTTTTAAGTTACAATCTACATTTAAAAACACCAAAATTTATATTTTGTGACATTTAGTAGGAAATAGAGGAAGATACTAAAGAGCCACATGTCCATACAGTAGAGGTGGTGTGAATCAGTGTTGTCAGTAAACTGAATTTACCAGCTTCTTTCTCATACCGAGTGGCACTGACATGTCACATGACCACTCAGCAACTTCCCCACTAACCTACCTCTAAAAACCTACATTATCAAACCAAAAACATGCTTCGTTTCTGTAGCGACATATAACTACACCCTCATACATGCAGTCAGTGAATCAAACTGATTATCTTAATAAGACTCCCATTGGGAGAGCTAAATTTCAAGTACATGCATTTGTGTAATGAGACCTCACAATTATGCCCAACATCTTCATGTCACTCAGTGCACTCAAGTAACTGGGTTACACTCGGCTTTACCAAGTGAGCCGGATTTTTTTAACTGTCATGTAATTGGGAAACCTGGTTTCTGTAATCGAGAAAGGGGAGTAGAAAAACCTGATTACTGATTACTGTATACATGTAACCAGGTTTCTAATCGGCTTTTTACAAGAGAGCATGTGCATAACAAAGGCTGCAGACACTTGCCACTCTACTATCAGCTGAGAGGAGAGATTGAATGAATAGGAAAAAACAATACACAGAGTACAATGGTGCCTTGTTTTTAAATCAAGTCTGCCTTAAGACCAACTAAAACTGAAACCAACACAAAGGGTCCCCATTAATCTAGATCTCTTCTAGATCTGATTCTTTAATTCAGTCAGTTTGCACTGTGAAGTGGAGTGCTGGTCTGTCTGCATGTCTTTCTCTTAGCACTATCAGCTTCCCCAACACAACACATACAAAACAAACAAACAAACACACACAGAAAAAAACATCAAGAAGCAGTCTCCTCTGACTGTATACAGTTAAAATTGAACCACACTTCCAAAAGAAGTCCAAGGTAGAGGAAAAATTACTTACTACAAATTACTTATCTGCAGCATGGATACACAGATTTCCAGTAACCGGGTTTCTCAAGAACATGTTAACTCATTTCCCATCATGCTCCTTCGAAATCACAGCCAGAATGCAGAGAAAAGGTGATACATTTCCAGGCATTTATTATATTTTCCCTTGGTCAAACTCAGCTCAGGTGTTTGTAGTTCAGTGCTTTTCGGTTTCCAGAAATAATAGCCTTCCAAAATAAAACTAGTATAAATGAGACATTTTAGACCTTGAGGTGCTTTACAGCCTTAATATGTGATTTCAAGTAAGGCAGCTGATGCACCTTTCTTATTGTTGCTTTTGTTTATACTGCAAGTTCCACTTTACCTTTAAAACAGTGCAGTGAAATTTACTACTACTACTACTTTCACCAGAACAGATGTTTCCCTTTTATAATTATAGATTTTTCCCATCTCCACCTCTCTTTACAACTCCCTGTGAGTGTTTGTGTAGCTGCCCAAATGCAAGTGCGCATATTGTAGGTTTTTCATCCCAGCTTTATGTCAACAAGCTGTCAAACTCTAAGAAAAAAATATTTTCATAAGACTCAAAATTATAGATTTACCTCACAACTCCACTGAC
>OMLM01001419.1:0-12666 GCA_900302695.1 Helostoma temminkii
GGGGTGGGACTGGGAGATTTTCCAGTGGTAAGGAAAAATCTGAGCTCAGACTTCAAAGGTGTGTCAGGGCATGCAGCGCTCACCCAGTTTGGCGTAGAAGCCAGCTCTGTGTGGCCATGTAAATTTCATGACAAGTATCTTTCTAGCTATCTAGTTATCAATCTAGTTCCTTTCACATGCATATTTTTTACACTTGCATACAAGTCTCTAGGGGTTTACGCTAACAAATACAGTCATTAAAGTGCATTCTACACCCATACATGTGAATTCACACTTCTCTTTCCCTATGGGGTCTCCCCACAAGTGTATTGTGTTTCTTTTCAGCTTGCCAGCTGTCAAATGGAAGCCAAAGCTTCACTCCACCCCTTTATTTTACCCCTCCTCTCCAGCTCTTTCACCCTGTTGGCCCCGTGTCTTCCACATCTCTGATGCATTCCACTATCCAGCTCTCTGAACCCAGATCCTCTCTCTGGGGCTGGGCTGTCAAGGTGAACTGAGCCCTAGCACTGCTTCTTTCTTTCTTTCTGCCTGAGAAAGCTAAACGGTCACTAAACACACCAGGCAGAGCTGGAAAGTCTAAAAACACGATTACTGAGATATGAGTTTTGTTTTACTAAATTAGAGGTCAAATGATGTGGTACTCATGTTACAGCAAAAATGTTATTTTATATAAAATGCACCCATACCTAAGTTTGTTTTTTCTAGATGTTCATAGCCATTGCAGTTCTATAAGACTACTTAAAATAGTAGTTACTGCTCAAGTTCAGCAGCTTTTAGAAGAATAAAAAAGCTAGATTTTTTTACCTGTCCACAAATTTTGTTCACATGTGTTCCAGACATATAATTCTGCTGATCTATCTGCACTGGGCTTTTTAATATGACATTTAAATATTGTTAGATTACACAATGCTCAACCTTTAAGTGAAAGGTGAGAATATAAGCAAATCATTAGACTTACCTGAAAGTCATGTGCTGGAAAGCCATTACTGCATGATCAAAACACACAGTGAAATAGTTCTCTTTTTGCTGATCCTTTATATGCGTGTTAAGCAGCTTCTTCAATCATGCTTTTTGCAATTAAGAAATTTCGTTCTGTAAGACATGGTGTTCTTGTGCGTTGATTATTTTTTGTATTCTTGTCTGTCCCAAAGAGATGTAGCTCAGCAAGTGGTTCAAAATGCTGCAGCCCAGCTTCCTACTGAGAAAAAGAGCAGTGGTATTTAGTGGTGTTTTTTTAGGAACCTAGAGCCTCTCAGGTCAAATAACTAGTGTCTTTAGGATGGCTCCAGGGCCCAACTTAAAATGAAAGGTGTATTTGCTGACCATGCTCCTCATGCATGGCTAGTTAAATCTTTAATCTTAGTTTAATCTGTTAGCCAACTTGTGTCAGGATATTGAAGCATGCTGACGACCCAGTTGTTGAAATCTAAATGCAAAACGATAACGGGTACTAACAATTCTTTATCTATCAAACTGTAGCGGAGAGTCTTAACAAAGTCTGCAGGCAGTAGAAATAATATCCACAGGCAGGAATATTGTCCACAAGCTAACAAGCATTGAATCTACTGTCTGGTACATGGATGAATCTGATGAGCCCTGAAGCCCCTAAGCTCTCTTATTGATATTCTTCACCATTTGAGCTGCAGTTCAGCATGTGCAGGAAGTATGGTGCTGCAGCTGAATCAAGCAGCAAGTGCATGCCGCAACAGCAATCCTCATAGGGGTAAACATGATTCAGTCAGTCACCGCCTGCATAGCTTAAAGTAAAAATTTGTCACTAAGTATGAATGCACTTACCATTTAAATGGATGATTGTGAGATTGGAAGCACAAAAGTAGAGTAGGCAGGAGAGGGTGGAGTTTTTGTCAGTGTCAAACTCTAGAGTATGAGGTTTTGACTACTTGCTGGAGGCAGTATGAGTGGAGACCTGGTACAGTACGTATCCAACTTGCAAAAGCAGCAGTAGAAGTTAATCATCTGTCAATTTTTGGATGGTATGCTATTCATCAACGGCTCAAATCCACTTGATGTGAAACATTCACAAAGATGTACTTGTCTTTACAAATGAACATACACATACAAATACAAAAGCCTTTTCTGTGTTCTATAGGCTCTATAGGGCATTTCGGAGCTTATCAGTCTATGCTTGGGTTTCTACACATGCTTGGGTTGACTAATATACAGTAAGCAATTCTAATGTTGCTGTGGATATAGAGACTTAGATGTGGGAAAAGTCATGAGGCTTTATCTACATGTTCCTAAGAGTTCCTCTTTGCAAGTTATACAAACAACAATTTCTGTTTAGGCAGACACTATCAGGCATAACTGCAGAGAGTTGTAATGCAGAATGTTCAAATTAGGTTAAAAACACAAAAATACAAAAATATTTTAGTGTTCATCTTTATATCTCCTGATATTAATCTATATCTGTGTGTGTGTGTGTGTTTGTGTGTGTGTGTGATTTTAGATTACAGCTGAGCTGATTTGTAAAGCTATTATACTTTTGCTAGGCATAAATATTTGGCATCACTTTGACACTTGTTGTTTGCAGTTGATTATACAATCTGAAAGAAAGTACAAGCACATGAATAGTTATAATATTAGTGGTCCTGTGGTGTGTGTGTGTGTGGGAGGGTGGGTGCGGGTGCTTGTGTGTGTGTGCTGGGTGGTCTGAGCTGGAGAATTCCTGTAATGAAAGAGAGCTGTTGAGAACCAACACCGTGCTCAAACCATGCTCATTTCACTGCTAAATAAACATGCTGTATGTTTTACCATATTGGGGTAAGATATCTAGATACACATTGCATGGTGCTGCAAAGCATAAATAGTGTATTACTCAATGCGTCTGTGCTCTATAGTGAGTTAATCATTTCTATTGTGGACACACTTTTGAGGACAAAATTTCTCCCTGTAGATGACATTTGATTATTTTATGTCCAGAACATTATTCCCCTTGGCTTTACAGAGACTTATTTGTTAGTTGTCCTGCTGATTCTCACCACTTCTGCAAAATCACTAAAAACGCACTGGACACAGACTAGAAGACTAGCTGCCAAACACAGTGGAGCACTTACCAGCTAAAGAGCATGGTATCTACATCATGGGTTGGTAGAGACCAAAAACAGAGCTAAAAGACAGTGAATGTTGGATGCACAATAATTTCTTGGATCACAGCGTAGTCAATTATTGTGTTGTTTTGTAACTGCTGTATATTAACTTATAAGTAAATATGGTGACATTTATAAGTTAACCTAAAGCCACAGTATTGAATTTGTAAAACTTGATCGAGCTTGATCAAAGCCTCTGGCATCTTATACTGACACTTTCCTGTGGGGCGGCATGTAACTCAATTGCTAGGGCAGTTGTCCGTCAACCCCTAGGTTAGTGGTTTTATTCCTGGTCTACCCATGGCTACATGCTATGGTGTCCTAGACACCAAAACCCATCACTGTTGGCTCCTCAAAGAATTTAGCCAAGGGTATTAATAAAGTGTGAATTATTAGTATGTGGCAGGGATTGAACATTATACAAGGGGGGGACCTCTCTGAAAAATCTTTAGTAATATTTATAAATAGTAATCTAAATTGTAAATTAGTAATCTTTATAAATATTGCTAATATATTTAGCAATATTTTGTAAATGCCAGTGTTGACAGTACATCTTCACAATATGTTGTGGAGCATATCTCTACTAAAAACATTCAAAAAACATATTGTAGCCTTAAGAGGTATCATACTGTATTGTAAATGTTGTATTGGGTTGTGTTTCCAGCTTTTTCACCTGCCCAAAAGAATCAATCAATAAATAAAATATGAAGTAGCTTTTTGAAGTACTACCAGTCCATGAAGTTCTGTGTGAGTCAGCTTTGATTCACAGTACATTGTTTCATCATTAAAGGCTGTAGTAGCAACAAACTAAAGATGGTGTAAGTTTACTGTCTGACATATGAACGGTGACATTGTCTGTCTTTGATGCGACTGCTTAAATTAAAAGAAATTAATTTAAAAAGTGACCAAAGGCTGTTAACATTACAGAAATCAATGCTCAGTTTTGATTCTTCAGTCAAATCTTTATGTTGATGGTTCACATTCACATATGACATGCATGGCAGGTGACTGTGTCCAGGGCTCATTCTGAAGTGTTTACTGCATTCGTTATCGTCATCCATGCAGGCCTCTGCGTCTGAGTAATCATGTATGTAGTGTGTCAGAAATGGGGTTTAAAGCTGACCCAAGTGCAGACCAAGGACAAGGAGGAATAGGTTTAACTCAGAGATTTAATAAATGAAATAGTTACAGGTAACAGAAACACAAGCAATACTTGCTACCGAGAATCACAAAAAAAAGGTTTTAAATTCTAAGACACAAAATAAGACTAGAGACACTGCGATGGAAAACAAAACTAGGACTCAATGACTAAACTAAAAAATTCAACTAACCAGTGCAGGAAATTATCAGACTAAGAAAAGTAACAAGAACTGCAAGATATGAAACAAGCAAGGACTGACATCATAACCGACAACAAAGTACGGGGCTAACCAGATGTAGAGCAAGACTTGTGTGGGTGCCAGAACAGGAAACAGAAATTGAGTGGACAGGTCAGGAGAAAATGGTGAGGCGTCAGGTGAGCCTCGGTCGGATGGCCCGGAGGCCATCAGCGATGAAGAGTGCCCTTAGGAAGGCATGGCCCCTCTGGGGGTTGGGCAGGAAGCCAGGCAGAAGAGCAGGTGGGACGCCGGTGGTGGAACCCCTCTGGGGGTCAAGCAGGAAATCAGGCCAGACGCTGATGGCGAAGGCGAGACTCCTCCAGGGGTCTGACAAGAAACCAGGTTGAAGACCAAACAGAACACCGGGGGCAAGACCCCACTGGGGGTCGGACAGGAAACTGGGCTGGTGATCAGGCGGGATGCCGGCGGCGAGGCCCTTCTGGAGGCCGGACTGTATACCAGGCTAGCGGCCGACGACATTGGTGGGCCGGACTGAGGGCCAGGCAAAAGGCCACACAGAAGGCTGATGGCGAAGGAAAATCTTGACGGGAGGCCATAGACCCAGACAAAAGACAAAAAACTGCGTCAAGCCGCCCAGCATCAGGAACCAGAACCGGGGTGGCGGGGACAAACTCATTGTTGAGCCAATCGGGATCAGGAGCAGAGGCAAGAGCGACAAATTCATTGTCGTCCCACAAGGGATCAAGACAGGAACGGGATGAGGCGGCGTTAACCTTGTCAATGAGCCACTTTTGATCTGGAACAGAGTTGGGAACAGGAGCCGGAAAGGCGACAAAACAACCTCATTGACGTGCCACCTGGGGTCAAGAAATAGAACAGAAACAGCGGCAACAACCTCAGCATCGAGTCCTTCAGGAACAGAATTTGGGCTGCCAACTCATCATGGTAGAGCCGCCAAGATCAGGAACGGAAGTTGAGCCGTGAGCAGGACAGGAACAAGAGGTGGCTACGCCGATCGGACCGGGTGCAGGGCCTGGAGAGGGTGCAGGGTCTGGAGAGGGTATTGTGGCTGGACCAGAAACTGGAGCAAAGTCTGATGCAGATGGAGAAGCAGATGCACAAGCAGGGGCAGAGTAGGTAGGGGCAAGTGCTGGAACCAAAACGGGTACAGAAGCTGGGTTAGGTGCAGAGACTAAACTTGATACTGAAACCGGTGCAGGTGTGGGAACAGAGGCCAGGGTTGATGCAGGAACTGAAGCTGCAGAGACTGGTGCAAGATCAGGTGTAGCAGAAGCTGGGCACGGCTCAGGAGCTACATAACTACATGTTCCATACAACTAAACTGCAACCTTGATTAGGTTTTTGTAGCAAACCTAATGATTATGTTGTCAGGCAACGTATTTTGTTAATGAATAAAACATCACACTAACAGGAATTTTGTCACCATTAGGCAGTTGGCAGTTGAATGGATGGCAGGTGTATAATGTGCAGGACTGACAATCTGCAGATGCAAGTTCAGGACCAGAGTCCTCCCTGTAGTTAGTTTGATGCACGAAAAACACTTAGAGACAGATCATGTTTGTGTTTAAATTTTATTGGACGATATGAAACCCAAACCAAACACTCAACAATAATCAAAGCATAGACTGAAATCATAACAGAGTATGTGGCTAACCAGAGGTATGGGTCCAGATCAGAGTGTCAGGGGTGTTGTGTAATAGTCCAAAACTAATCAGAAGAGTCACAGAAGCGAGCAGGAATCAGAATAGTCCAGAAACTGACAGGCAGAACTCACAGGTGCGAACAGGATCGAGAGGAGAGCATGCTGGCAGGACAAAACAGGACGCAACACAGTTTGACTTTGCAAAGACATGACGTGACATAATAATCGGGCAAGAGTCCTGAGACTGAGAGCATTTATGGAGAGGGCTAGATTGCACATGGGCTGCAGCTTGGTGATTGACTGAGAGGGGTCAGGTGTGTGTCCGGAGAGCAGAGCAGGCGGTGTGGTCAGATCAGAGAATGAGTATGTGTGTGGAGTATGGTTGTAGTCATGTGGATCAGGGAGTGAGTGAATGGAAAAACCAGACAGGGCAGGAGATGGACACGACGACATGGATCATGACATAGTGTGATAACTAAAAAAGATTACACAGCCACATTTGTAAATTTACACCCATGATAGAGACTTTCCTGGACAACCACATAGTATGTGTTTTGTCATAATGTTACTATAACTACCATTTCTTGGCTGTAATGTGCAGCCTGTTAATTGGCTGTAGTTAAAGTGTCACCAGCCTGCATGAGGCTTCACAGACAAGCAGTAAAACACAGCAGGTTTCCAGCTACTTCCATTGCTTTGTACTTCTGACAGGTAGTCTTCAGAAAGGAGACAGTGTTGCTCCACATATTCAGTATTAGCACCATATCCCCACATCTGCTCATTAGCAGGATGTGTGAGCCCACTCGGACTGCTGCTCTCATATAAACAAAGTTGGAGGGTTTTCAAGAAGTGTGTAATTACATGCAGAGCATGACACTAAGATATTAGAATCCTGTCAACACAGCTATGATTTGTCCTCATGTCTGCCTTAGCAGTAAAGCTGCTGTAAAGAGATGTTAAATTTGTGCAGCGCAAAAAAACAAAACAAAACTGCCACACACTGCTTTGACTGGTGGCGAATAATTTGCTCGCTCCACTGAGTCTTCAGTGTGACCCAGTGCTCATACCCTGGATCACTACACTACAGTGTTTCAAGGTGGAAACTGCAATTTGCTAACAACAGCCAGTATGGATTTAGGTCAAGTAGTTATTTGTAAAATATGTTATTTGTAAAAATAAATAACTGCACATAAAAAAATGGAAAAAAATGTAATGGTACATCTCATTATATGTTAGCATCGAGGTAATGGACTAGTCATAAGCATAGTGTACTTTACAGATTGTATTTGCTGAATTTTTGGTTTTAGTTCTGTTTATTTAGGAGACAACAAATAAAACTAATAACAAAACTCTCATAATAAACTATGTCAATGGCATGTCACCTCCCAACTACAGTTTATTTGGACTTATGTGCGCCCAATTAATCTTCCTTAACTCAGGAAAACTGTGAATGTGCAAAACTACAGGAAATAGTTGATTTGTGTCATGTGCAAATTAGGATATTTCACAATAAAACTGAATCAGTGATAACTCATCAAATCATTAAGCTTTTTTCTGCAGAAAGTGAGCATCTCTTTACCATGGGCCACAGCTGAGGAAGCTGATATGCAGAAGGTTTTGTAAACCAGTGTCCACGTGAAGCCCTGTAAAGCCCCTTCACCATCCAGTGATTGGTGATAGTTTTAATTTAGGTTGTAGCAACAGACACATTTGGTTTCTCACACTCTCAGCATTATGCCAGAGATGGCCTTTGGTTACCAAAGTTCAACATTATCCACCATGTCATGTACGACTACCATTTTACCACTAATTTTACAACTATTTTGCCCTTAGCTTAACGTCACAATATCAGGTAACCTTAGCACAACAGTGTTTTTAGTTTTATTGTACAGCCTGTAGAAAAACACAATTTTCTATAGAAGCTAGGGCAACAGAGGAAAGGAAATCATTTAAATATACGTCTATATGTGTTATATACGTGTATTTATGTATGCAGTTTTAAACCAGTTGAAAAAACTTTTTTTTAGCTGTTGTTGACCTTAGCAAAGGAAATAGGTTGTAACTCTTGTTTCTTTTTCCTTGCACCTTGCCACTAGCTAAAACTGTCCCAGGTGGAATAGGAAGAAAATTGCAGGTCACACTCTGTTTGGTTTGGTTGCTATTGCCAGGAAACGGTAGCCATTGTGGCAGCTGCTCAGGTTACTCAACATGTGCTAAGTGTTTAAAGTGATAATAGTTTTAATGCGTAATAATTTGCTAGTTTAATTAGCACGATCTTTAATATACTTTAATATAACAAATAAGGTGCACCTTTGTGTCGACTTAAATTGCTAAAGAGGCCTCTGAATGTAACTTTTCTCATATGAAATTTCAGTGTTATACTTCCTCATAAAATGTAACAGATATGTAGTAGCCTCAGCACATCCAGTTGATGCATTTATCTTTTGACAATAGTGAGAAGTACAAGACAAGGAAATGACAATATGATATCCTGACTCTCCAGGCCAGTACTCCCAGATCACTACATCCCTCAGGTCAATCCTCTCTCTACTAAGAGTCACTTTCAGGTTTGGCTTTGTCTAACTCTGGACCTTAAGGGTTTCAGCACAAACCAACCTCAGTTGACATTGAGGGCAATGAGAAGGAAGCTAGCCTGACCAGCTCCATGTCACAGACAAAAGCAGGCTGCATTTCAGTCTTCCTCTTTTGCAAGCTGTGGAAAATCTGATATTCTGTGCCCAACTAAAAACAAGTTATATATACAAGGCAGTTATTCATTTTATGTGTGTAGTACTATGAAAAATCTAATCTACATTAAGGCTGCAATGACCCCTCTATTTGTTATAGAGTGCTTATCTCACATCTGGGCTCTACTTATCCTCAGCTGGGTGACACTGGAGGTTGAAACTGACCGGTTTCCAACACAAGGAACCCTTTGACCAGGTTCTGAGACCACTTCAGTGGCTCCAGTGTGACCATGCAGTAGCAAATCATAGATAGAACACACACACGCATGTACAGTGTCTTAGTGTTTAACATTGTTACATTAATGAAATATGATCTCAGTGTTTGATAAACTAAATGTTGACTAGGTTATCCCCCACTATTTATATTTATATTATACTATATAAACTGTTTAATATATTTTTAAACTGTATTAATATATATTGCCCCCCTGGGGGCAGTATAACAAGCTGTATCATTGAACACTTGACAAAGACATGACAAACTTGGTACCAAGCATTAGGCCAATTACACAGCCAGCAGACACAAAGCCACATTGGTATTTACTTGCTAAATTGATTCCACCTTGGTGGAAACCAAAACAAGTCACTAGCTAACCACAAATGTTTGCTGTTTATAGTGTATAGTGGGGTTACAGAGGAACAAGTAAAGATGTGGGCCATAAAACTAACACAATTAAATAACTGAAGTTACAATACTCACATTATCTGACTCCTTTTTAATATAAAAATATTTATCAGAAACTTTTAAAGTCAAATAATATCAATGCATGTCTTACAAGATTTCACTTTTATGAAGGATGTTTGCGTTTTGCTTGCATTACATGTTAAACTTTTAGATGCCAGTTCTACCCACTGTATGAGGCTACAGTATTATGCAGTTATTGGAGTAGGCTGTTGTAACAGTTGCAGACAGTAAATCAGACACCTGCAAGAATGAAATGACACTTGAAAATGTGAGCAGTGAATCTGATATGCTGTTAGATTTGTATACTTTGCAAACAGGGCTTTCACAGGGATACGCAGGAGTATCAAATGTTCACTGGATCTGGGTCAGTGATTACTATGTGTACAATATGTGAATAATGATACAGCAGATATTGTGTGTAGTACATAAAATACATGGATGAGTGTAATCTAAAGCATGTGTTGTGGTTTGTGGCTTCTAATGGTACATATGCCATCAGCAAAAATATCTTTTAAATGCCCTACATAGCCTCGCATGTACAGCCATATACAGTTGCAAGAAAAAACATTTTTAATATTGTGGGTTTTCTGCATAAATTGGTCATGAAATCTGATCTGATCTTCACCAAAGTCACAAATACCAACAAACACTATATTTCTATGCTGATTAAACACAGTCAAGAGCTTTCACGTCTGAACACACCCAGTAAACACACAGAGTGATGGTGGAAAAATTAAGTCAAACTGTGTTTTAAAAACTGGTTGAACCATCTTTGGCAGCAATAACTATAAGCAAACACACAGATTATAAAACTGCATGATATCAGTTAATGATTGTTCATTGCATACAACCTACACATTGACTCAATAGAAGTACAATATATGTATATTTATGTGTAGACATAAATACTTGTACAAAAGAATAGAAAATATATCTGCAGTCCTGTAACACAACTTGTTAATTATATGATGAGGTGTAACATAGACTGGAAAACCTCGGGAGAACAAGGAGTCACTCAGATGTAGAAACAGATGGGATCTCCCTCATCTCTCCCTCACAAACACACACACATACACACACACATGCACACACACTTCTCTCAAGATGCAGCTTTAATCCCTTAAAGATCATGAACTCATGATTTCCCTCCCCACAGGCTGACCACAGCCGGACCTTCGTCTCTCAACTAATTGTGAACATATGCTACACTCAGAGGCTGAAGCCCAGTGGTAGATAAAACGCGATCTGTTCCTAATCATACCAGCAATCTTCATGCTGCAGTGGAAGACCAAATATCCTATTGTTTATGTAATTTATAAGTTTGCATTTGATACTTACCAAAAGAGGGGTGCAGAAATTTACTGTGAAATATGTTAAACTAGTTCAAGAAAATGGATGCTCAGAGATTTATTGTATTCACTGCGTTCTCTTTTCAGCATGTGTGGGATAAAGCTGGAGTCCAGAGACTCATATATCCCCTATTTGTGAGTGTTCAGGTTGCAAAAATGTTATGACAAAAAAAACACTAGAAATCTCCCATCAAAAGAAGACATCTAACACAGAGGTGCATATGTGTACGAAATTCTATGACAATCCACGAGATCTTGAAAGATTTTTCTCAGTAACATAAATGTCACCCTCATGAATACAGTTGAGGAAAATTCTAATAATTCTTAAAGTCAGTAGTCATGCTCTCGGGACTATGAATGTCAATGTTAACACGATGTTCATAAGTATATTTACACTTGTTACATTGTATTGCTAAAGGGCAGACATTCTTGAACGGCTTTTGTGTAACACAGAGCATAAAAGTGATAGACGGTCAGACAGATGGAAAATGGGTGAGCAGCTCGCTTTTCATATAGTTCTAAGCTTGAGCCTGTAGCCATAAAAATGCTAAAAATTAATAGCTTGTACTTGCCTTTGCGCACGGTCCAAGTTTCATTTAAACAAAGCCATAAGTCTAAATGCCACTCTGTATGTTTTTTTTCTCAGCCTTTTGTTCTAGCTTTCAGTTCCTGGGTCAGTTTGATGTTGCCTACGGGTGATAGTGTGTAAATAGGAGCAGTTGTCTGTTTGATATTGACCTGTGGTCCTTTGGGAGTTTCTCTCCCTGTTCTTACTGAGATCCCAAGTGACTCAATCATTTCTCTCCTCCCCTGGCACTGCAGGGGATTTTCTTGTTATTCAGTTGAAGATGGAGAAGATGGTTCATGTGACTTGGCTCAGAAGAGTAGATTCTGACTTACCCCACAGCACAGTTGTATGTTGAAAGAGACCACGCTGCTGCTTTGGGTTCTTCTCATGTAGCCACACCTTCATCTCCTACAAGCAGAGGGCTGTAAAGCCGGGGTCCAGGGAGCTGCAGTGGAGGAGAGCTTTTATTTATTTATTTATTTTTTTTGAGACTGAGACAATTTTTGCATAGAAACTCCACCATATTAGTGAGACTGTTGCCCCTTCTTTAGGATGTCTTTGCCTATTTACACTGAACTTTATCAGGCTGCTTTATCGTTTAATGTGATGTACAGTATAACGTTGCAATGTGCTTTTGCCAGATGTGTACATTTAAGACATGATTTGGACTCATACACAGCTGATGTGCATCAAGTTTAACATAAGTAGAACAGATTATGGTCACAGATTCATTTTTCTGCAACAACATGTGGGTGATGAGAAGATTAAGCAGAAACGCTGCTCAGAGCGAGACGTGGAACACTTCAAAATGCAGCTCTGTTTTCACCCAATTAAATAACTGTTACCACAGCCATGAGAAGGCTTCACCTACCAGACTACTTGAAGGGCTAGTTGCCACATCAGTGTAGCTGGTGACCACTAGGTTTAAAGAGTTCATGGCATCACTAATTCACCCTGTCTTTCCTTCTCTGGAATCATTCAGATTCTTTCATGTATTCAGTCATGCTCTGCCTGTATTTGCCTTTTTACTAACTGCCCTCCCACATCCTGGAACACCCACCTGCCCTGTAGTTACCTCATCTCTTTCCACCTTTCCAGTCACTCAGCTGACCACACCCACCCGCTCACCTGTTCCCCATTCCTTCATTAGCTAAGTATCCTAGTCCATTTCTAGCACCTCTGTCAAATTATCTGTCGCCCCCCCCCC
>OMLM01001419.1:12686-52606 GCA_900302695.1 Helostoma temminkii
CCCTACATTCTAGTGTTCTATTAAACTCTAGCTGTTAGTTTCTGTAAGTTTAAATATATATAATGTTTATATCTATACAAAGACAAAAAGATATAAACATTAAAACAGAACTATAAATGTAGCTCACATTGAGATTGTTGTTCCTCAGCTGGGTACGGCGCCAGCCTTATATACAATACAGTATGTAGCATTTCAATAAATCTGAACGTTCTTCCATTAGATCCATGCTGCAGACATGTAACCACAGGTCTTCATGGTGAATCATAGAGCTCTGCTGAGCTGGTGAAACTGTAAAACTTAAACCAATCCATTGTTTGGGTTACCTGAAGTCATGCTTTGTGCACCCTCCTTACTAGAACACCTTCCAGGTCTTCAGCCTGCCCACTTAGGCAGAATGTGGAAAGCCTATTTACATTCCAACATGCTGCGGGAAGAGCTGCAGAGGCGCGGCAGAGAGGATTCTAGCTGTCTCTGTCCCTGTCCTCATTAGTGCAGAACTGGTCTGTTTCCTCTCTCACACATACATGCATACACACACACACGCACAAGCACACACAGAGCAATCTCCAGCTCAAAACAGGCTGACAGTTTGAAGATAGGCCCACTGCGCCAAGCAGAGCAGAGCAGAGGGCTGTGAGATGAGAAAGCCCCTGAGTAAAGGAGAATGTAGGCGAATGCTTGTAATTGGGCCCTGAGTATCAGCTGCCAAATATCTCCTGTTAGTTCTCTGCACTTTTTTTCCTTGCTATTGCTATGCTAATACTATGGCATCTATGCATGCAAATGAGACAGGGCACACTTGGCAGAGTTCCTGCCCTCAGCCGGTCCCTGTCACACAGAAAGCAATGCTCGCTGTTTTCCCACTGATCAGTGACACAAAACACACTGTACACTACCTTTAGCAGGCGCTTTCACTGCATGCTTATATGTTGCACAAATGTCAGCCAGTGATGTTTTGCAACCTAAAAATATAATGTTCTTCCAGCTATGACGTGTTAACCATTTCTGTACAAACTGTTCCAAACATGTTTGCATAAGTATTTCTATCTACTGCGTTATACTTTTTAATATTATAATATTGTTGCATTGAAGTCTAGAGTCAGTCTACATCACATTATCAACAGTTTTTATATATGAGGAGCTGTTTAATTCTGTCATAGCTCATATTTTCAGGAGACTTAACTTCACAGAACATTTATCCATAATTTCTACTCAGAGTTTTATCACTGTTATCCATTAAAATGTCTTATAAGAGTTATGATTTATGTTTTACAAAGTCAAAAGGTTTTCATGAAGCATTTGGATGGTTGGGGCAGCTGAGTTTCAATGTGAAGCAGTGTAAACCAGTCACATGCTGTGAAGATAAAGGTGCAGTATATAAAATTTTGAGGGCTCTAGTATCAGACATGGAAAGTGGTATTGATAAATATATTGTCTTAAAAATGTAATCATCTGAAAATACCAACTGTTGCATTTTAGTTGCACCAGTTTAGTTTAGAATGAGAATTTTATATCTAAACAGGGAGCATTTCCCCTAGCCACCATGTTGCTACAGTAGCCCAGAATGGACAAACGAAACATTATGTAGTTCAGCTAGACTCTTTGAGACTGAAGCTATACTAATATTCTCTTTGTTACATTGAAGCCATGGCCTGTAGTCTTACATCCTAATTATGTTAAATACATCCTATTTCTAAATATGCAGCTACATAAACTGCGTCTTTTTTTCCTAACCCTAACCATGATTATTTAGTACATACCCCATATGATAAGCAAAACTCCCTGAACTGCTATGACATGGATGTATTACCATGGTTTCCAAGTAATCTTACACAAACGAATGCTGTCTGCACAGGTCACCTCTTATTAATACCGTTTAACAATTACGTAACTATGAATTGTGACAAAATGCATTGTGGTGTTGTTAGCTGGAATGCACATAATTATGTAAGATTGTCTGCATAGCATATGACGGCAGGGATTTTATCCTATATAACAGAAAGTGACTTTAACCAGATGTGCTTATATAGTATGTTAAAGGTCATTGTTTAAAAAGTGAGAACAGTGGAGAAACATGTAAACCTTACTGTAAGTTTTTACTCTACTACTGTGGTACCTGATAAAGTGCTAGCTTAGCTTACCTATTTCTTGTAACATTAGGATACAAGATGCCTGTTTCAGGTATTTCTCAATGTTTGTAAGATTTCAGGTTACATTACTGGCACAGAAATTCTCCCCAGTGCAAACAGCCATGTTGCACATGTAGAAATGTGATCACTTGTTCAGAGCCATTAACCCCAGAGCTGTGGACTGTTAATATGGTCACCAGGGTGCTGTGTCACAAAAGCTCTTTGTTGCTCTTTCTTACGTTTCAAAGAAGTGCAGTTTCCGATCTGTCTCTGGTGGTGTATTGTGTGTCTCTGAATACATCCTGAGGTGGAGTTAAGCCTGCACCAGGGAAACTGCTCCGCAGAGGCTGGGCCTTTCGCTGTCTGAGCCACTCTCGCTAAATTATGACATGATGTGTTGACAGACCAAACAAAGGCAAATAGACATTCCCATGGTGTTGGATGCCTGGCCTGCAGGCTGAACACAACACACACTGATTGTTCCCATATAGACCAGCCAGAGCTAATTGCAAGTTAGACAAGTTAGTATTACCTAAATGAAAGTAAAGGCTGTTTACTCATTGTAGCAGTTCAGCCTACCTGAAATTTACCCTCATAAACACATGTTGTGCATGTACATTATTGTGACTGTAAGTCATTAAGTTACTGACTACACACTTGGATCTTTTCTACATGCAACTATATTCTTTCACAGTTATGTTGATATGAAGTATTTTTTACATTTCTGAATGAACATGATTTTCAGTCACATCCTTGTCTTTGTAAATCCTGCTATTTGATAATTCATCTGGATCTGATAGTCCAGTCCAAATAATTCTCAAAACATACTGTTAGTACATGAATCAAATTGTTTGTTATTATGAATTTACAACACTGAGGTCCTACAGTGTAATTTGTTGTATCTTTCCTCATTTTTAAAAATCAGTTTTAATTCCCTCAAGGCTTTCCTGTAACGGCCACGGCTGTTACTGATATAAAGTCATAAAAAATAAGCAAATCCATGATGAAAATAATTCTTACAGCTTCGTAAATGAGTCCTTTACATATTTTTAGTCTGTTTTTCTCTTACTCCCATGTGTTCAAATAGTAAAATGATCATTTGACAGTTTCATAAAATTAATTTCTTTTTGTACTGGTCTCACAGTTTTGAATGCACTTAAACAGTGAATGTAGTGAAGAGTGAAACTTCATGTGATGCGCAGTGTATCACACTGTTTAAATCCAGTTTAGCCAGAGGTTTCACAGACTGTACCGTATTGTTCCGGTCAAAAGAAACAGTAAACCTTCCCTGTTGTTGTCTATATTCGAGAGGCTCAGCGACCTTTAGGAAGGTTACAGTGTGGTGCAACAGTGAAGCAATGAATGAAGAATGCTGTAAAGGTAAAAAAGGTATTAAAGCCACTGATTCTGGTAAGTCTGTGGATTTCCTTTGTATACTCCAGCTTCTTCCCACAATAAGAAGATATGCAACAATGCTGATTATTAGAAATTAAACATTAGAAAGTTACAGTAAGTACAGTACTGTGCAAAAGTCTAATATTTTGGCAGTGGTATTATGACCACATACATTTATTATTTAGTGTCTGTATTAGAATGTAAACATTTAGGAAATGTGTACACAGTATTAAACACAAACATGTCAGAACAGAAGCTTCTTTGCTAAAGTAACAAATATTTAGTGTGACCTCTGTGGAGGAATATGGAGAGGTCCAGGTGAAGGACCAGAAGATGTCCAGCAAGGACCTGGCTCAGTATCCAGCAACATCATCTGGATACAAGTTGATCCTCAGTCTGAAGAAGCCGGATCAGGAATTGTCATGATAAAACATCATCATCAAACTAAGTGAGGAAAGTTAGTTGTGACATGAGTTCATAGCTGTTCATAGCTGCTAGTCAGGTAGGTAGCCAGGGCCACACCAGGTCCAGATCCACTGGTATATCTTTTTTTTCTGATCTTCTTCTTCTTGCTTGTTTGCGAGTGATTGGAAGCAGGAACCTTCAGCCAATCAAAAGCTAGCGTGCCTAAACTGGTCATCTGGGAGAATAAACTACTATGGTTTCACTCCAAAAACAAGTTTGTTCTAATATTGGAGGGGACATTTCTGAAAGTTTTGTACAGTAATGTTGTTCAAATCTCTTAGTATTACTACTGTAACTTTCCAAATATTAGACAGCTGTTAGGCCATGTTTTTAAAAATCATTACAAATTCTTCTTCTTGCTACACCGGCTCTCTGAGCTGAGAGATTGTGATCCCTTCCATGGCTGATCTGAAGACTGTGTGGATATGGGTGCACTGAATGGCCAGAAACAGGGGGGTGAAATTGGAAAAAATCTTATTTTTCTCCAAATCATACAGAAAATGTTTCCTCCATTGCAGAATAAGAGCAAAAAATGTGGCGCATTGTAGGGGGGTTGTTGGTGGGGGTGGAGGAGACTGCTCTGATATCTGGCTCATTTGAAGTGTTGATAGGCGAACAGCCACAAAAAGCTGAGTTAATAAGCAATTTAGAGCTTTAAACCCAGTCCATGATGAAAGTTTAATGATATCAACACAAATTTGCTGTCACGTAATCTCTCCCTTTATTCATTTTCCACTGTCAGCACAAGGCTAACAGAAAAACAAGCCTAATCCACCTGATTGACATGTCCCACTAAATTGGCTGGGAGGACTGGAAAATATGTCTGGCAATTAATTAAGTGCATTTTTGTTCTTTTCATTTCTAGTGTGGAATGCAGAGCGATGAAGTCAGAACACACGGAGACGGTACTGGTGTATTAGTGAGGTCACTCACTGGTCACCGGTGTAATCATATAATAAGGTTTACATTTTACATCATATAGTTTGTCAGCAGAGACTATTTATTGCTGAATGTGGTCCTGTGCTGTGATCTCTTTATGCAGTGACTTGTTGAGTGTTGGGTGGATTTCTGCAGGACTGATAGCAGCTCTTCCTGCTCACCTGCAGCTGTGTAAAGAGTTAAAGGGCTGTTGCAACACTGTGACATGGATGTAGCTGTTATCAGTGGGCAATGTTAACAGCAAAACCCTTCTGTCACCTGGTTTATTAAAGCAACACTGCCACCCTGTGGTGGACAGGAGCTAAACATGCATGTTTTGCTCTCATCATTAGATTCTAGTACGTTGCATTGGGGTAATAGTATTGATGAGGAACACTGGAGCCTTTGCTGTTGCCTGTGTAGGCTGATTATTGACTGCTCAGCTTGATGGATGCTTGTTTTAGTCTTTGCCTGACACTTCATCCTCGGGGTGGATGTGTTAGAGGACACATCTGATAGCAGTCAGACAAGTTCCTGCTCAACAGGACCAGGATTCTTAATGATCTAATTTTACATTCTTATCATATAGTTTTGTTTTATTTTTTATGGATGTTGTAAAATGCTGCAGAAAGTATTGCATATTTTTAATGGTGTCAATCTCATCATCAGCTATTCCTGGAAAAGAGGCTGTGTGAGGGGGGCAGGAACTATGAAGTTTGAAATAACAGAATACCAATCTAGTCCAGATTTGCTCCACATGTGCCTCATAAATAAGTTTTCTGTAGAAAAATTATAAATGTTCAGGCCTTGTTAAGTTTAATTCATGTACAAGTTCAAGGAGAAATCCACTTCAAAAAGCTGATTTCTGGAAAGTTTGATCAAAACGAAGCCTTTAATTATTAGCAACAATAAAACAAACACTGGAAGCTACACGCAAGTTTTTTAAAGAAAATGTTCACAATGAACTGAATTCACATTTGTGCTGTGAACTGTGAACAAATTAGAAATGTGAAGCACGAAAAGCAGCAGCGTAAAGTTGGAGCTGATTTAAACCACTTCATGTTTTGACGGCATGATCGATTATAATAATACAGCATTATAGCTTTTGTATTTTGTATTAGGAAACTATATCTGCAAAGCAACCAAAGCTGTCAGTTAAAGCGGAGGAGTGAGAGTACAATTTAGACTGGTAACATGTATTGAAATACTCCAAGTACCTCAGAAATTGTACTTAAATTGACAACTTTTATATATTGAAAAAGTATGACTAGAAATATTTTTCCAGTTGTTTTTTGCAAGCTCCAGCTACCTTATTGTCAACTACATTGACACTGAGGTCTCACTATGCAGTGCTCTGCTTTATGGGTACTTCACACTGTATTGTACAGTCATTGCTTCCATAAATGGAACATCACTGACTGACGAGGTACCATGTTATACTGCGAACAAAAACATTTCGAACGTTTTGAAACTGTGGGTCTTGAATCTCTTGAACTAAACTAAGCCCACTAAAGCAGAGACAGCGTCATAACATTCGTGATGCCTGAATGATTGTGCTGTGACTCGGGTGGCATGGGCCCTCCATGATGCAACCTGAAGTCCTCCTCGCAGAGAAGGCGTGACCTGCTGCTTAAGAGGTGAAGGATTTAGGCTCAATTCACAGACTTCACCTTGAAACAGTACAGCTCAGTTTGGTCAAAGACTGGATGGGATCAGTGTGGATTTCAGGTTTCACCAAAACCTGATTCCACATCTTTCCAAATGATGAAATCCTTGTTTAATGTTTCGCTGATACCTTTGTTCTGCTCTGCTGCTTTCACTAGTGCCGTCTTGTTAGGAGCAGAATAATAGTGGAATTAGAGCAAACAGAGGGTGCGTGCATCATAAAGCCACATATGCTCAACAGTTCAGTTACTATAAGTTTTCTATTTTCTTAAAATATATAACAATAATCTGCATTAAACATTGAAAAATGGATGAAAACTAATTGAATCCTTACTAATTAACCCACAGTGGTGCCAAACTTTAGATCTGTAGTCCACAAGTGAGTTTATAGGCTCGGCCTCCACTGTGTTTGTTGCGCTTAACCCCAGTGTACATTAACGTAAAGTAGGTCTAATTTAGGAGGAATATCAAAATATAAAAATTTGGGGCCTGTCCTATTTCTAAATAAATGCATAAAACATCTGATTTTATTAATGCAAATATGTAATAACCAGTAAATCTCAGTTTCTCTCCAAAACTACATTTACTGACTGCTGCTCTAGTGATGCACTCACATCTTGCAGCATGTTCGTGTAACAATACAAATCAGTTAACCTTCCAATCCCTGCTACCTACCCACACATTGTCATGTTACGTCACCAACTGCCACTCTACCTTCTGTCAAATCTCCTGTGATCACTACAGGTCTCCTGCCTACAGCTGGACTGCTGGTAGGTGAGTAGTTTCCCTGCAGCAACAGCTACTGGCTAACAACAATAATCACCGTTCAGTGGTGTGAAAACCCTCAAATCGCCTGATGAAAAGGTTTTTTCTTTCTGAGCAACAGTTTGAGGATGAGCAGGATTTATTGTAGAGATAGTTTCCATACTTGTGCCTAGACACTGACAGTTCATTCAAACAAATATTATGCAGGTGCTGATGGATGTTGTGGCCATTGATTGACAGATAACCCAGGCTATTTCCAGATAGAGGAAACTATAGGGCTTATCACAGCTGAGGGTTAGAAAACCACTCACATTTCACATCAGGTCTGTGAGCTCTGCTGTCTACATGATGTGAGTCATTTTAACCCTCAGGGAACTGTCACTAAAACATTTTGAAGACTAGCTTACCATATTTCATTTACATGACTTATGACCCAATAAGCAGCTGTGCCCCACACATTTCTTTCACTGTCTGTAATGCCATGATTCAGACCAATCAGATTAATTACAAATACTGTTTCCAGGTAGAATTTGCCATTTGAGAGCTGAGGTGAGCTGTAATGTCTGGTAGTATTTTCTCTGTCTCAGCAGGAGCAACAGCCCTTTATAACAGTATTTGATATCCTATTGTGTTTCCTGTAAGCATAAGTTGCTGCAAACTGTATGGAGCATCCCAGCATGTGCTTCCTTTTCTGCTCCTTGCATCTGGGAACTATTTTCGTTGTTTGTGTGCAGGTGATGCCAAATTTTCCATCCCCAACAGATTTCCGTACCCCTCTGCACGCATGTGCAAGAAAAAAACTAGAAGAAGAAAGTAGAATAAAATATTAGAAGAACTATCTGTATAATGTTGAAACATTTTTATCTTAGTAAAACCAGCATTTAAAAAATATGTATAGAAGCAAAAAAATGCCAAAATAAATTGATCTTTTCTAAATAGAATATTGTGATGACTGTGTATTTAATATTAAAATTAAAATACCATTATATAATTTTACACAATCAATTTATCTAAATCTACACAGATCAGGCAAAAAATTATAACCACTGGTATAATTTAATCGATCCAATATGACAGCTCTGCCATGAATTCTACCTTTAATGTTTTGTATCAGAGAAACTGCACAGTTTAAAGTGAGCTTCTGTACATTTCCATGAGTGACACTTTAACTACAGTTGAGACAGACATTGTTGGCAGCTCACTGTTATAAATTATCTTAACATTAAGCGAACTGTACTGTAGGATAGAATATTTTTTGCCCCCTCTTAAAGTCCTTTTTAGTTAACTTGTTAATGTAACTTTGTTTTATTATTTGTATATTGTGTATATAGGTGAGAGGTGTGATGCAAGTAAAACAAACTTGAAATAAGCATTCATTTTGTTAAAGCATGCTTGATTAAACATTTTTTAAACATGTTCAAACAGATGGACTTTGATTGAGATATGGCAGCAGTAGATGTCATAAAGAGTCACATGCTGTTGACTGCTGTTGTTGCAGTTGACTAGCAAGGTAATTTGCATAAAAACGTATCTATGCCATTACTAATGAAGTGGTGCACAACTACTATTTACTTATTACTGTTTTATGGCAATCAACAATGAATTGGTTTTGCACCCACTCTGATTTGCAATGAGTATACAGTTCTGGGTTATTATGTGGGTTTATGGATGTGCAGTGCATGATTTGTTTTAATTTATTCTTTAAAGACTCACCGTTATTGTCATTTACCTTAACATCTGCAACCAGTGCAAAACCTCGGTTTTGCCTGAAAAACATTATTTTGTAGTAGCAGACAGACACTCAGTTACATATTGTGACAGGGAGCAAAAACTAAAATGCTTTTTAAAATGAAAGGTGCAAATTAGAGGCCATAAAAAGGTTCAGTTCATTAGACAGTGCCAGTAAAACACAATGTGAATATTGCAGGTTGTTTTATTACTTAAAAACATTTGAATGAGGGGTTAACAAGGAAGATATAAATCCTATAGTGTGACATTTGTTCTTGTTATATACAGGTTTCTGGACTACATCATCAGTGAGATGACATGTTGAAATTTTATCTAAAATCTAAAACTGCAGAAATTGTAAAACTAATGTACCCGCTGTGAGGTGCTCAGATCTCAAGAAGGAAACATGGCTGTTGGTTCAGAATGCAAAATGAGTTGCTATTGTATGTTTGGATTTCAGTATGGGGACCAGTGACAGCTGATGGAGGAGCAAGCTGATGGCTTTGGGTGGAAACTATCTCATATAGTTATATTTTAAGTTTCCAGACAAGAAAAAATAAAAGTCCTGTTTCTTTTTGCATGATCCTGTGTGGCTGACAAGCTCAGTCTGGGCTATGAAATCATCACTGGAGTTTGACCCAGGGCACAGTCCAACACAATGCAGAACCTCACAGTGCTGCCTTTACATAACATTTACAAGCCTGTATATCAGTGTAGTATTATTAGTATAGTATCTTAGGATCACAAATACCAAAGAATCCAGTTTGATGTTGTTGATGTTGTAACCACTTATGAAAAAAAAGAGTACTGAAAGTACTGAAGTACACTTGTTGTAGTGAGTATACTAATGATATACATTAATGTATACTTTTTGTACTTCTTGGGACTGAATTGGACCACTTTTTAGTTTGTAAAATTATACTTTAAGTATACTACAAATAGGGGCGGCACTGTGAAGGTCCTGGGTTTGATACCCGGGGTCGGCCCCTTTCTGTGTGGAGTTTGCATGTTCTCCCTGTGTTCACGTGAGTTCTCTCCGGGCACTCTGGCTTCCTCCCACAGTCCAAAGACATGCACTCAGAGGACTCTAAATTGCCCGTAGGTGTGAATGGTTTTCTTTGTCTATATGTGGCCCTGCGATAGACTGGCGACCTGTCCAGGGTGTACCCTCCCGCCTGTATGACAGCTGGGATAGGCTCCAGCACACCTGTGACCCCTACAGAGACTAAGTAGTTCAGAAGATGGATGGATGGATGGAAGTTATTGAGAGGCCGCTCCTACTGACTGTTCAGTTATAAGTTTATAACTCAACAGTTAATTACCAACCATACTATGTCTCATTAATATGCAAACACCACGTCACACAACAATTTGCAAAAAAATATTAATTTATAACCTTAATAGTTATTTGTTTATAAAGTTAAACTACTGAAAGGCATGATGGGTATTTTTATATGCTTAAGTATAAGTACAAGTATAGGCCGAGGATACTTAGACTTTTCTATATTCTTGTCAGTATTCAAATATACTTAACTAAAACTTTGTCCAGCATACCTCTGATAAGTATACGTATACTGATAGTATACTTCTTTTAATATATATGCTTCCTTTTCGTAAGGGACAGTTGTAAATTAAATCAATATGTCAATAAAAAGTTGTTGTTGTTTTACTGAAGTAAATTTTTTTTATCCGTTTATTTGTTGTTTGGTTTTGCATCACAATACATTTTTAGTTTTTTTTCTAGTGGCAGACATGGGCTTCCATACCTCTGATTTATAAGCGGTACTCACACTGTATGTGTTAATGTATCAGGATGACTGTTGGTTTTTAATGCAACTTATTTACTTGAATTGTATGAACTATGCAATGGCGTGTTTCACATAAATTCCCCTCAGAACTGTAGTTTCGCATGTTTACAACAGTTTATTTAAAAGTTAGATCGAAAATAACTTATATGACACTGTGACTCTGTACCCCAGCAATGCGCGCGCATGCTTGTTTGTAAACGTGACACCCGTTCATTGACGTTGTTGAGCTGCTGCCGACGTCACCAAAACTTATCAAGTTTCCTCGTCAGACGAAAAGTATTTCCTGTAAATATCAAAATAAGAGCAGGAGTTCAGCCAAGGAAATTACGGAAAAGATAGTAGCGCAACAAACTGTTGAAGCCTTTGTCTCCTTTTCACTGGAGTTTTTATAGAATGACAATGACAAACTTGTAGTACAAACATCATCAAACTCTGCGTCAAAATTTTGGACACACCTTCTCCTTTAGCAGCTTTCTTTCTATTTTCATTTCTGTTAACACTGTATATTCAAACTGAAGACACACAAACTATGAATGAGAATACATAGAATTATGTAGTAAACAAAAAGAATATGTTTCATATTTTGGATTCTCAAAAGTAGCTGCCTTTTGCTTTGATGACAGTTTTGCTCACTCTTGGCACTCTCTCTGTCAGCCTCATTAGGTGGTTGGTTGGTTGGTTTTCCAGCAATCTTGAAGGAGTTCCCAGAGGTGTGGAGTACTTGTTGACTGCTTTTCAGCTTTTCCAACTCATCCCAAATCATCTCAATAGGATTTAAATAGAGTGATTATGGAGGCCAGGTCATCTGATGCAGCACTCCATCACTCTCCTTCTTGGACAAAAAGCTCTTATATAACCCAGAGGTGTGTTTGTGGTCATTGTCCTGTTGGAAAACAAAAAATGGTCCCACTAAGGGGATAGCATGTCGCTGCAAAATGCATTGGTCAGTTTTTTTTATTAAACAATTTTAATCTCATAAAGTAACTATAAAGTAAGAAAAACACCCTGAAACCCTTTTTTTATTAACATTATTATTTTTTTCCCCTTGAGGACGATAAATGATTAGTATATTTGCATTGACTGCAAATATACAACAATAGAGTTGACTGCAACTCTATTGTTGTCAGAGTTGTGTTAAAACGTTAATGTGATATTGTGCAGCTGAATGTGCAGACTGCATTACATTACTTACTACAACTGGAGCCACTGGGGGAGAAGTGGTGTCTGTCTATCTCAGCAGGGCTGACAGGGAACCAGTCAGTCACATTCACAAGTGCAGGTTATTTCAGGGTGACTATTTAACCTAACTGCTTGTCTTTGGTGGACGTGCTATCATGCTGACATTAACTAACATCAATCAAACAACCTGTAGAGCTGTTTTAGCTGTTTTAGCTCGGTGTGCGCATCCGAAGCTGCTCGCAATAAAACACCGCAGTGCTTTTATTTTGAAGCTTACGCGCGGAAGTACCAGTGATCTTAGTTAGCTTGACAGCTATCTAGCGCACCAAGTCTCCATGCTGCCGCTGACAAAACGGATTTGTAGGACTTTTCCCCTGCATCACTTCCTTCTTTTGAGCAGTGTGTTGTCAAGCTGGGAGGTGTGAGGAACCCAGCTCTTCCATCCTCCACGCTGCCTGGGAGCCATGGCGGAGCGGACACCGAGGAGACACCAGCGGCGTGAGGACAGCGGTCACAGCTGCGGCTCGGACGAGGAAGGATCCAGGTTACCTGCAGCACGACCACGGGGATGCGGTGGTGACGGAGTGTGAAGGTTTCTCTTACAGCCGGGTCAACTTTTCACTAACTGGCAGTCACATAATATCGATGGGATCGTAGCGACGCACAGTTTGTTTTGCTTCGTGTTTTCTTCCAGGACGTGTGTCCTGTAACCGTCGGTGGCAGGCGGAAATCACAGAGCGCCTGTTTAATATTTCACAGCCGAATCAGTGGAGGTTGACATGGGGGCAAAGCAGAGCAGCCCGACCGCTAATCCAGCTGCGAACGGACGGACCAGAGCCTACTCCGGCTCGGATCTGCCCCCCAGCAGTAACGGCAGTAACAATAGCAGGTCTGCCGCCGGAGGTGTCAGGTACCACGCGTACGGTGCGTCCGGAGCCTCGTCCAGCTCCAGCCAGCACCACGGAGCGAGGGCCCGATCTGTGGGGGATTCCGGAGGCTCTAGGACTAGACCCCAGTCCAGCATTAACATTCCGAACAACAGCGGAGCCTACAGCTCCCAGGAGTCCGGAGGCAGCAGTCCGGAGGAGGCGGCGGACAGAGAGCGCACAGGCAGAGGGCTGCTGATAGGATCATTACCAGCACACCTCTCACCTCATCTGTTCGGAGGTAAGAGAGCAGAGCAGTGTTGACGCGGCTCAGCGACCCGCGGTGACACTGACACATGGTGGTGTTCAGCAGAGCAGGTGCATCAGGACAGGAGTGACAGTGTTTACTGATTGTGAAAACATCTGTTCTGAACATGTGGATCAACTTAAAGAGCGACTTCGCTCATTGTCTGCTCGTCGCCTGTGGCTCTAGTTTGTGTCATCCGGAGGAGATTTGGATTCAGATGACGTCACCTGGAGTCCTAGAGGAGCAGGTTGACCAAGTCTAAAAAAATGTCTCCAGATGACTGATCAGATAGAGACAGAGATGGCAGAGGAGGTTTATTGCCACATGTGTTGCTCAGCTGTTGTTAAAGGCAGGAATTCCAGGAAATATTAAAGCACTTAGCTGATTGTTGTTGCTCAATAATAGTCAAATTTAAATATATAGAGTGTAAAATTGTGCAGTAGAGCAGAGCAGGGAAAGGGAGCAGGGGTGGTTTGATTTAGAGTCTGTCTTGAGCACTGCATAAGGAAAAACATGGTATGTGGACGCTGACAACACCTGGCCCAGCCGTCCCCGGGGAGCAAACTCTCTTATATCATCGTACCAGTGGAGGTGATTCGACTCCATCAACTGTTTGGTGATTCAGGTTAGAGAAAGCTCAAAGCACTTCCATGACCACAGAAGTGAACGGACGTGGTGTCAGCGGAGGAACGGGCACTGCTGCCGACCTCTGCAGGACTCAATACACAGATACAAGAAACAGGCTATTGCAGTTTTACATTTTTAATTGTGTGAATAAAGAGATGACGAAGTGTCATAAATATGACAGTGTACGGACAATGTTCTGCTGGAACGTCTTCGAATTGGCATAGCTCAAGGCGTCCATATTCTTCCGGGTACTGTGTTTTGGGCCTAAGTTGGGTATTCTAGGCTTAAGTTCTTTTTTAATTTACCAAAATATATCAAATTCATAATATTTCAACTGAAAATGCATCAAATGATAAAGAACCAAGTAAACAAGGATGAACAAAGCAACGTGACAAGCTACAGCTACACTCAGGTATAAAAAGCAGAAGTAGGCTGGTTGTGTGGCACTGATGGAGAGACTCTTCAGTAAATAGCAGAATAGCGCCTGGTGGGTTTAATGACATTCATGTGTGATGATGACTCACGTGTGTGAGTTGAGCCACGCATTATTTAAACAGCACGAGCATCCTTATGAACGTCTTGTGACAGCTGCACTGACCGTTTCAGGTCACCAGCAGGTAAGTCACAGCTGTGCTTGTCGCACGCTGAGCTTATCCAATCAGGAGCCAAAGCTGTTTTGGGATGTCCAGTCAATTCTGTGGGTGAAAAGTGCGTTAGCATGTGCAGGGAAGCAGAGATTAAGCTTTACAGAAGAGCAAGGTGGGCCTTGTTAAGGTGACTGGTGGAAAACGTTTGTTCAGAGACCACAAGTTTGAAACCAAGTGGTTGAAGATGGGAGAACTAGAAAAAAGAGCTTTTAGCAAACTGTGAGCATTTATCATGTGACTTCCTCCTACTTACAGGGAAGTGTGAATCACATCATTCATTGTATGTATTCTCAAAGAAGGAATAGCCAGATTCACATCTTCTATACTTGACATATACGTTTAGACTGTATAGAATGATCATTTTCTGTGCATAATTCTTGAATATGCTCTTTCAGATTATGTATGATTTATGTTTTTGGAGAGATGTGAGCTTTCAAAATGCAAAACCCTCTGCATATAGTCTCAGTTAGCGTTGTCGCTACCAGCAGCTGTTCCTCGCTGGAATTCCACGGGCCATGTTGGTTGGCGAGTGCTGACTGACTCAGCCAAGAGTGCTTTGAACAGACCAGTGCCACATATTACATTTCAGGGTCTTCCTGTCATTCCTGAAAACCAAAAAACTGGATTACCTGGATTATCAGGTGATAATCCCGTGTGAGAACATCCCACTGTTTGTTTTATCATACCGCATTACGCATTTGAAAGTACTAAGCATTAGGTCGACAACGTCGATGTTCACACAAGACTTGCATTCGCTAACAAAAACAAACACATGCAAGGTACACACGCAGCAGCCTGTGTACACAGCTTGTTAACGTGAGTGAGTCAGCGGAGAGGCACCTAATAATTAACTCGTTAAGTTTCCTTCGTCTCCACAATGGGTGCATGGGTTCATATCTTTACACGTGTGTGTGTGTGTGTAAAGGCTGTTTTAGCAGGTGCCGTGGCAACCTCTAATTCAAAGACACGTTGAAATTTTTCTTTTAGTTTGTTCACTGGTGAGCTGAACGCTGAACAAGCGTGCACCTGCCAGACTGGCGGCTTTATGTTACATGCCCAAACACATGCAGGTGCGTTGATTCAGTGCTTCCAAACGCGCAGGTAAAGGATGGACGAGCTACAGTCACAGTCACTCAGTTTTCGACACTTCCACCGCCTCTCCTGTATACTGTCATTACACCATTCCCTTTGCCCTCAGGCCCACATCTCCTTGTTGATATTTGCTGCCTCACACTGAAACTGAAGACACTTTATTTAGTCTGTTGTGTGGCAACATTTACGCTTTCCAGTTCAGTAAGGAAATGGCAGCAAGTGAAAGAACCTAGACTTTACAAGTTGTGTACAAGAGAGATAACACCAGCAACATGCTGAATCATGTACCTACACGAACATATCTCAGTGGAAAGTACACTATGCCCTCAGGGTACAAAATGGTGTGGGCAGATCTCTGGATCTCTTTAAATCTTAATCATAGACGGGTTCGATTACATTCTGTCTGAAGACATCATTTCCTAAACAAACGGTCTAGGTGCACAGAGAGACACGGAAATGTCACAGTGCAGAGTTTGTGGCCGTTATGTGTGGGCTGTTGTTGTAGAATTTCTCTCCCTGCTTGACTGCAAGCTGGAAACTCATAATGCACTTTCCTGTTGTCATCGTGTGTCTCGAACAAACATCTAACGGTGTAATTATCAAAAACTGAAGATGTCATAATTTGCCTCCTTTTCCTGCCCCTTGGTGTTGTGCCGGCACAGAGCTGGCACGGTGCCGCTTGCTGCCCTCCCTCCGTGCTGCGCAAATGAATTCCATCCTGCACAGCATCTATTTACACCAACGAAATGGTCAGTGTGCACCGGCTGTTTTTTCTCTGCACAGGACAGCGTTCATATCCATACATGGAAGTAAACAGTAGACAGCAACGCCGGTTATTGATACTCAATAACCTGCAGTTACCACATGGACACAGCTAAACACAGTAAAACAAACTTTCGAGTCCATGGAGTTGTTAGTGAATTGAGACCTTTTTTTATTGACTTGATGGGATCCTGTAGAGTGAAGATGCGTCACTCCACTAGATTTTCACACTGAACGAGAAGTGACCACCTGGTTATTTTATTATTTTCCACATTCATAATCCTTTGTAGCAGAATGATGCACTGCAGTGGCCAAAGTCATAAAAGTTCATAAAAGTGGTTTTATGAACTGCTTGTAATTCTGTGTCTTTCCTGATTGCAGTCAGAGGTGAGGTCAAAAGTCTGCCCTCCCAGGCACCAACCTCCTGCGTTTTTTTCCTCCTTGATTGAGATCTACAGTAACGTTATAAAAATAATAATAATAATAACTTAAAAAATGCCCTGCTTCCTGTCACACCCCCACATTTCTTACCAGTCACTGCATAAAGAAGGTGAACAAAAAGTTCTGTGGAAGCAGCCCTATGATTCTGACATTGGTGAGGAGGTTATAGACATCGTAAAACACTTTGTTTTAAAGGCTCTGCACACACCCACACACGTTGTCATTTATTTCTTTTTATATCACGGCCCATGCTGAAGCTGACGTGGTTTATCATATTAACCCCAAACTAGTTAGCGTTGAATAAAACATGAGAAAGCGTGACATGCCATTAGCCACTTTTCAGTCATAGCACTGTCGATGCTGCGTCTACAACCTTGTTTATTGTGCATCGCATTCCTTCATCAGAAACCTCGCAGTCGAAAACTAGTTCGGTTGTTTCCATGCTGCAAAGAGGTGCTTTAATCAAAAGACTCAAATAAAGTGCTGCAGTACGTTTCTGTGACTGAGTCCCTACACCTACATAACAGAAGTCAGTTGATCATTACACAAAGTCTAGACCGCAAACAGCTTACGCAGCATTGTCCCTGTTTGACCTGAGGTTTAATGCTACCTGCATTTGTAGAGTACTGCAACACACCTAACACACAGTGTAATGGTTAAGTTGACAAAATCATTCAATAGAAGTTAAATCATTTGCTAAATGCACTCTTAAATATGGTCTTAGTTGTAATATTGGATTAAAATATAAAACAAACATGCAGAAGCAATTGGAGCGACATCACTGACACTGAGGATTCAGCTCTTTGTTGTTGATGATGGTCGAACTGAACTGTCTAAAACTCTTGAACAAAATGTGACTTCTGCTTTACTTTTGCAGTAGAAGTGGTGTTTATTTAATGACTGAATGTGGCATTCAGTGTTGCAGCAGTTACCCTGCTCATACAGTATTTCTGCTTTCTTCAACCAGCAAGTAAAAGGACTACTGCCTTTTTATATGCTGTCATTTTTACTGATTACAGGCTCCAGTAGCACTTGAACTCTACAGTTTCCTTCCACTTTACTGTTAAAGTGAGTCATGTGATAAGTGAACAGGAGCTTGGAGAAAAATGTGTGATGTAGACAAGTAAATAACACCAACTTATCTACTTGACCTTATTAGCTTAAAGTAAAGCCACTTTCCAGTTCAGATCTAAATCAAGTCAGTCAGTTAGCATATCCATGGGCATTTGTATTGGTTTGGCAAGTGCATTAATGGAAATATAATGTAATGTTTTCAAAAAAAAAACTTTACAATGAATGTGTACAGTATATGAACTAGTGATCTACTGAAATGGGTTTTTCGTTGGCTGATGTATTGAGAGCCGGGAAGGCAGGGAGCTGATGTATAGTGCTGCTATGTTGTAGTTAAAGAAAATAAGGAAATAAATAATGAGCATTGAATAGATTCAAAATTAGATTAGAAATAATTCATTTATTTGTGGAGCAGCAACAAGAACATATGTACTATTACTCATCAATTACACTTGGCAGTTCATAGTCGACTGTAATCCAGTCTAATAAATGTTCTCTTCTTTAAGGTTGCAGTAAAATACATAATAGTTATTAAGAATTGGGTGATATTTAAAAAGAATAATAAGTTATTATTGCGCATTGATTGTCTGTCCTCTCTACTGCCGATGGGATTATATAAAGGTCCACATGGAGATATTTGGTCCCTCTGGGATCATTTTGTCCATTCATCCCAGTTTTTCTACAAATTTGGCCGACCTTCTGTTATCTCTGAAGATCTTACACCCCACGCAACACAACTAGAGGGTCTACAAACGCTACAGAACAATTGGGTAACTTGAGACAAGAAAAGTGTGATTGTGCACTAAACTGTATATATTTTGCAGCCATCAGTGAAACTGCTATTAATATACAGGAGACGTCCTGTAGGTGTGAATTTCTGCAAGAGTTGAGATGAAAAGACGATGCCTGGCAGCTCTCTGATAGTCTGCATGACAGTGGGAGTGAACTGTTTTGCACCATGTGTAAAGCTGTGGTGGAACACGAACAAAAGTCGTCGATGAAACACTTTGCTACAACAAAAAAACACCTGAAGAATGAATGCTGGGACAACAGTCAAGACAAAATACCATGACAGAGACTGTTGCATCCAGATAAGTTGCTGAACTGCTAAAAGAAGAAAGTGAGTTAGATTAAAGAAGCCTGGCTGGTGGTAACACAATTACAAGAGTGATAGACGTGCTGAACTGTATGTGATCGAGTCTCTATTCTATTGTGTTTTAACTAAAACCAAGTGTTCGGGCAATTTTCACTTGCGCAAACAAGTTTACTGCAAAAAAACTAAAATCGTCTCAACATAAATCACAATGTTTTAAATATTATGTTTTTTTTCAAATCCCATAAAGTAACATAAAGATAAATATACACAGCCAAAAAAAAAAATCACACTGTGACAAGTTATTAAGGATATTGTAGACAAACACACTGGTAATTTTGTCTTTTTGTATTTTTCTCAACAGTAGCTGTTATTTCATTCTTTGAGAAGCAGGCTGTGATCAGTGGTCCATCTGCAAAGTGAGGATAGATTAGATGCTTGTCTGTTGTGTCCAAAGAGCTAAAGCCAGACTGTTGCTGGCAGAGAGCCTGGTGAGGAGACAGAGCACTCTGTCTGACAGTTTCTTTACTGCTTCTGTCATTGTTCACACATGACGCAGTGATCTGAAACCTGCACACTGTCTGACTGAAGAAGTGGCCACGGGTCAGTGTGAGGTCTCAACAGATCGTGCACCACAAAGCTGAGCCATGGTGGTGCTGGTGTGTTTCCACTAGTCAGTAAAGGTTAGCTGAAATCTTCCTTGATGAGATAAATCAGTGGCTACTTAACCTACTGTAATCTCTGTGTTGATGTGTTCCGGTGTCTCGCTGTGTTGATGTAGCAGCTACGACGTCGTATTTTGAGGCTTTGTCTTGCTGTTTGTTTGCCCTCTTGCAAGCCCTCCCAACTAAGTTCATATTCATGATATACTGTATGTTAGAAATGATGCCATGTGTGAGTGAGAACAATATTCATTTGGTCACAGCAGAGTAGGTCTTACGGGCTGTTCTCAGTATGGAGTGGTTTGTACCAAAGGTGGTCCAGGAAGGGACAACAGGTGAACCAGTCACAGGGTTATGTGCACCAAAGACACACTGATACATGTGGGGAGAGAATTGTAGCCTCTTTGGTCCAATGCCACAGAAAAGCTACTGTAGCACAAAGTGCTGAAAGAAATTATGTTGTCTATTAATAGTGAACAGCTGTCAGAACTGCTATGTAGCCATAGTGTGGTCAGAGTGCCACTGCTGACCCCTGTCCCCTGCTGAAAACTCCTCCAGAGGGAAGGGAGCGTCAGAACTGCACTAGAAAAACAAGTCAGACTCATGGAGACCCCCTACTTGCAAAACACACGCTGCTTGGTGCCAGACATAGAGCAAGAACAAGACAGACTTACACAATATTAGGAAGGTGGTTTTCAATGATGTGGTTGATTGATGTGTTTCCCTCATGGTTTGTCATTGTTGCTGATTATCATGCAATCAGCAGCTTTCATCTGTTTCATTGTGTTCCAGTACAGTCAAAGACAGTACCTGACCTAACGTCCTGCAGGTAGTGTAAGTTTCCTGTGTATTAGTGCATTCAGCGTCTGTTGTGACAGCACATGCAGTCAGTATAAAAGCAGTTTTTATCCTCCCTTCTCCTTACTGTTTTTTTCTGAAGTGATATCCATCTGCTGAGTCTCAGATGGAAGATGATTAATGGCACACATCACTTGGTGGAACCTTTAGTTTCACTGTTACTGACTACAACGAAACAATAGATATCATCCCTATTGTTATGTGAATATGTTATTATTATTATATTTAACGTTACTAAATGTGAGCTCAAACAAACCTCCATTCTCATCAGCCTTGTTGACAGTAAGTAGTTATCATTAACAACTGCAAGATACTGTCACTGTCAAAAATTCTTGCTATCTTCCACTCTGCCTCCACCTCAGGTGGAATCTCAGCTAAGCAGCAATAGTAACAGTACAGGATGTGGATACTCAAGCTATTGCTAGTTTGGCTCCATCCACCATCTACAGATATGATATACAGATATGCAGAAAGGTGAGCTGTTTCCAGCTATAATGCAAGATGCCAGAAATGGTTTTAGTATCATTACAATGGTGTCAAACGAGGCAACCTCAGTAACAGCACTGCTTTGGAATGAATTGATTCTGAAACTGAAGAGTTTTACAGCTAAATGGTTTTAAACCTGGACTGAAAGGACACCTGCACAGCGAATTATACAATACGCTATCCCTGAAATAAGTGACTTTTTGTTAGGTTTCGTGTTGGGTTGCTGTGGGAGCTATTATTTTCTAGATCACCTTACTTGGGCCTGAGTAGGTTATTGCAGCTTTTCCACTGCTGTCACCTGGCCCTCTGCGCTTGTGTGTGATGCTAATGTTTACTGAGGGAGAGATCGAGACACACAGACCGACATAGGCCAAAGGCAGTGTTATATTAGCGTGACAGGAAGAAGGCCTCTCATCATTTACTCTATATAAACCCATTTTCCCAGCAGCCGAAAGCAAGTTTATTTATACCCCTCCTGTCGCTGTCCTCTTCAGCCCCGCTCTGTCCCTGCTCTTTCACTTTGCTTCCTTTTTTAACTTCTCCAAGTCCCTTAGCAGTTCAAGTACAAATAATATGACTTATAAATGCATATAAAATGAAAGCAAATGTTTGAAGATTTGACAAGAGAATTGTTAACATGTGAGCTTAGTGAATCAACTGAACTGGATCTAATTTGGAATCAGAATCCAATTTATAGGAAAATCAGTTTTGGAATTTAACTGGTGAACAAAAAGGAACAATAAACTGTGGTCCACACTTTTGTTTGGAACGTTAAATCCCCTTCCTTGTGCAGCGCTCCCTAGTTTTTACCTGGCTTGGGGCTGGCACCCAGACTGCGTCAGGCTTCGAACCATAAACCCTAGAGTTGATTGATGACCACCCTACCACCTGATCCACTAACAACCACCAATAATTAATTAGATCTACTTAAAATATTAATGGTATTTAAATACCTTGTTCCTGCTGGACAAGGAATTCAGATTCCTGTAGCAGAACCTGAATGCCACCCTCATTCCCAGAACTGTCAGCACACATGGCAGAGAGAGAAATAGTGGGGGTGGGTTGGAGCATGATTGATGTCTGCCCTCAGAATCACCTACCTTCTTCTTTTTCTGGACTGTTTTCAACTTTGTTAAAGGAAGGTGAAGATGCAAGTTCTTCTGACTGCTTGTATTTGTGCTTATGCTTGTAGGTGTTAGTGTCTGTATGTGACACTGAGCGAGGGGAATAATCTACAATCAGTGATATATGAATCCAGTTTAATAGTATAGATCCAGTATGTGCTGATTCAGGAGAGAGCTGAGCGGAGGTGATGATTAGATGGAGAGCAGTGACCTGGTGCATATAGAGTGAAAATGAAGAACTGTGCTTAAGGGTGTGTGAAGCTTTTAAACCTTGGCAAATTAGCTGTTGGCTGAAGAAACTGAAGAATCACAGAAAGCTTTGACTTAATGTGTCCCGCTGGTCTGTGTTAGCACATGGAACACGATGAAGACGAAAATAACTGATTTCAAGAGTGACCTTCTTTAGCAGTGTCTTACTACGACGTGTACAGTACACCACAGCATGACCCACTTGTAGAGACTAACACTTAGACTAACGTTTACTCCCCAGTTGCTCAGTTGTATTGCGCGGTACTATATACTTTTACATTATGCATGGATCTGTGGTGGAGACAGTAAAATTGTTCGTTCATCGTTTGTGCCTGCACAGTTTCCCAAGAAACTCTGGCCTTTCAGTGGCCTCACATATGCAGATACATTGTCACTGGCACTAGCTGGGATCTGGGGAACTGTGGTTTGTGGAGGTGTGTTCAGAAGGTCCTGCTCCAACTGGGCAGTTGTTTTCTGATACATCCACCACCACTACACACAAACAATGGCAGCGCTTTTTGCATCTTAGTTTGCTTTGCTTAACCTTGAATCAGTAGTGGTCTGCATGGTACATGGCTGTAAAAGCTTCTCCACTGACAATAGATGGCAGCCTTTGAATATGTGTAAGGTAAATCCCACTTTTGTAATCTCAACAGCGTTTTTAGCACCTACTTATGTATATTTTAAATTAAAAATATATATCGGTGCCATTATAATGTATCATGTAGACAAATTCATTTATTTAAAAGGAATTTTCAGTTTGGGATATTTTGCTTCCTCGTGGGTTGAATACACTCACTGTGATTCGCTTTGGACAAAAGGGTCTGAATGTAATGCAATTAATGGTTGTAGACAGACGCACATAGGCACAGATGATGCATGGTTTAGTGAAGGGATCATGCTAAGCCCTTAATCTGGAGGGCTACTGCGCTCCCTTTCATCTTTCATCTTAGACCAATCCAAGCTTTCACCGGCCTATATGTCAGAGTCTCCACGAGTACAACTGCAGTTACCTTATAACAGTTACCTGCAGTTACGATGCACATTATGCACAGTAAGGGATGAGATATGCTGCATTGTATTATTCTTGGGTAAGTGAACAGTTATTGCATTTCATTTACAGGTAAAGAGATTGTGTGGTGCTAAACAAAAATCTTTTTAAAACCATTTTAGAAGAACCTGGTCAGACAACAGAGAACGTGTCATGCTACAGGTTAAATACAATCACAAGAACCATCCAGACCAGCATATTTCCTCGATGAGAACTATAACTTGACAATGTCATGCTATGGGTCTTCCTCTTTTGTTCTTCCTCTTCTTACTGAAACCATAACCTTTGTGTTTTATCTCCATGTTTTTATCAGAGCTGAATGACAATTCGTTTAACATCTGCATTAAACAAGATGGTGAACGCCTGTGTTTTGCAAATTCACTGCATTTCATGTTTCTGCCTCACAGCAGCAGACGCTTCAGGTTAATGCTACTTTCTTGTTTTGTTTGGTTGCATCAGTTCTGTGGACACGAATCGCTGCACAGAAGCAGTTTGCTGTCGGGCAATATGAATAGAAGCGAAGTGAACGATATACAGCACATTGCTCCTGGGTTTGAAATAACACTTATGTCACTTTTGTTTAGATATTCCAACTTGTGAGATTAATTCTAAGAGTCCAAAGTGTTTTTCATAGAGCACGTACCACATCAGACAGACATGCAGGAGGACAAACACAGTTTACTGTATGAGTCATCACGGTCTCACATGGAGTGTTCAACTTTGGCTTTTTGGCGTTTTTCAGAATGACTTTGTTTTGGAGTTGTGCAGAGCTGGAACTGGTCCTCATTTTCCTTTCAGAGGACACATTCCTGATTGTCAGCAGATGGCCAGGAGATTTTGAGAGATGGCGTCCTGTGTGTTTATGCTTGATTCACTTAAATAGGTCAGACAAGCCTGCTTCTTACTTCACTAATCTATTTATTCCATCAGTGCCATGGTGATGTGCATATATCTTACCACTGTGGGACGCTCCTCACATATCACACACACACTTACACTCATCTGTCTAATGTCACCTGTCAGTGATATATGACATTCTGCCCCTGCTGCAGAACTGTTATGTTAACAGATGATGGATGATGGATGAGGGTTTCTATGAAGATAATGTTCAACAAAGGGAACAGTGATGTCAGTGGAAGCTGCAGGATTGAGTCTTGTCTCGGAAACTGTGACAGCACAATCGTGACAGAAACTGAACAGAGTTTAAAAGAATTTTTAATGTTTAACACATTTTTGTCTTGGTCTTCATATCCAGTCCTCTTCAAAAACACTGGTACAGCGAGGCTAATTCATACACTGGAGTCGTTTGGGTTTAAGATGGATTATTGTGTTTACATAAAACACAGCACTTCGTGTCAGATCATCCAAATTTTCATTGAGCAAAAGCCCTGAAAAATGTGACTGAACCAGGTGTGTGTGAGCCGAGAAGAAAAGCAGCTGTTGATCTTCAGCGTACAGCAAAAACGAAACAAATGAACATAGTTTTGAAAATCATATTTTTGGGGTGTGTGCGCAATAGACACATCGCAAAAGCCTGGCTGAAACATGATGAATAGAAAAAGTCATTTTGTTACAGGTGCCATGCATTTACACCGTTTCCCCAATCTGATGAAGCTTCTTTTATTGGTCAGCTTCAAAGTTAGCTAACAAGTGAGGGAGATGTGGGAGACGTGTTATTTTGGATTCGGGCAAAAAAATATGCACTAATAATCCGATCTCACTTTTTTCCTGACTGAGTACATTACTTGTTAATACCTAATACTGATACGAGTACTTAATAATATTGCAGTTGAAGCATTTTTGATTATAAAACAGGAGACTGCACAACTAGCATGGAATTCAGTATTTAAAACAGGAACGGCTGGTCATCAAGTGCAGTACATTTACCTTCACCTTTCTGCTCACCCAACACGGATTAATGTTCTGCCATAAAGCTGTATCAGGTTTTACAAGTATGAGTACATGAGGGCAGTATCAGCCCCGGTACTGATATCGGGACATCCCTACTAATGTCCTGGATTGGTTTTAGCCAGCAACTTTAGGCTCCAGTGCGCCTGTTAAACCAGAAAGACACAGGAACTGTACAGCTAATAAACACACTTCGTCATCTCGTGCAGATTTTCCTCATGATTATTAAGTTGAGTCTAAATAACATTATTGATGTTCTATTGATTAGTCAATAGTCAGGAACATATGGCTATTGTATTTTTGTTACCACAGACCATTTAAAAATGGTCTGCACTTATAGAGCACTTTTTACCTTACTGGTACTTAAAAACGTAAGCAGCTATTCAGTGATATTAAACTGTTGGAGTAATGATATTAATAGTCTTTATCTTTAGTAAGTGTAAAAAGAAAGCTACAACAAACCCGCTTCTAAAATCCAAAGATCATGTGGATATTTTCACCTGACACAGCTGTCAGTCCCAGTGACTACCGCAGAGAATTATTATCACTGTCACTGAAAAAATTCTCTATTAACCCACTGAAGTGATATTGTACAGATGAATCCACAGTAGTAATGTTGATGTGACAGATTTTAAAGGAGGATCTAAAAAGTAGAAAAAACAGTTTTTGTTTTCCAGTTAATTATTATTGGGCCTGCAGTATATGCATGAAAGTCATCATGATTTACTGTAAAGAGCTGGATGCAGGTTAGACAGTTATTAGTCTGAAGTTTTTCCATAGATTAGCACAGCACAAACTGTGTCATTGGGTGTCAAGAGTTCAGGTGTGGGCTCCATGCCAGGAACCAGTCAGAGACAAATGAGTAATTTATTACAATAAGAAATTGTGCAATGTGGAGAGTCAGGATCCAGGCGGTGGTTCAGGAGTGTACGGAGGTCTGGAAGGAGGGACAGGTTTATGGATGTAATGTAATGGATAGATGAGGCTTGTGATGGATACTGCTACTCACTGCAGGAAAGTAGAGGTACAGAGATAGGAGCCAGGTGGAGCGTAGAGAGTGTTGTTAGCCAGGAGAAGCAACTATGGTCGGATGAGTCTTAGTAAGCGAAGTGAGTCCTGGTTGCTTCCGGAAGTGTTCTTCTGAGCAGGTGAGAGTTGGCGGGGCTGAAGAGAGTGGGAGGAGACTGGGACAATGGTAAGAGCGAACTAACAGGTAATGCGGAGCTCCAGGTGAGTTGATAGATGGTTGCACAAGCACAAGGTTTGTAACTTGGTCCAATGTCGTACATAGTAAACAGTCCTAGAAGGCAGTATCACACAGTTCGTCCATAGGCTTAAGCTAAGGCAGAGGTAGGAGACAAGTGGACCTGCTTATATGGAGAAGACAAACAACAGGTGCAGTTAATCTGGGTAATTAGTGAGTGAAGTGGCAGGGAGGAGGAAAACTGGAAATGGACCAAATAAGGAAATGAGGGACAGGCAGGCAGGCAGGCAGGAGGAACAGAGAGATTTTAAAAGTGTGCACAATAATAAGAGCTATGAAGCAATCAAACAATCTAGATCACTGTTATAGCTGAAGTTATCACAGAATGCTGCTGTACTGGTGGGTAATTTATAAGAAATGAACGTGTTCTCCATTTGGGCCTGCCCTCAGTGCAGCCAACCTGTTAGTCTGAAGCAGTTGAGTTACATAGCTGACACAGCAGAAATATGGAAAACAACCCACATGCTGTTGGAAATGTAAAAGTTAGGGACTAGGAAGGTTGCATTGGGTGATGACATTACGATTTGGAAACGGTTCAGATGTCTAAAGCTGGTAAAACAACAGGGTGATATGTGTTCAGGTGATCTGTGCTGGTGGAGACAAGAAAGACCACAAGTCTTTTCTGCCATTTGAAAAAGTAATGTTATCCTTCCAGTACACAGGAGGTCTGAGTCTGCTCCTTTTTCTCTGATTGGATGAGATTGAATAAAATGTTTTCTACATATTCCACCTGCTTACAGATAAATGTTTTCCTTTTTTCCAGGCTTCAAGTGCCCAGTGTGCTCCAAGTTTGTGTCTTCAGATGAGATGGATCTTCACCTGGTCTTGTGTTTAACCAAACCCAGAGTGACATACAACGGTAGGACTCACCATTGCTTGGTAACTGAAATATAAATACAAATATATAAAGAAGGCAGGAGTGTCAGGAAAATGTAAAGGGTTTGATGGCTGATGCTGCAAAACGTGCAAAAACGACTGACTTATTTAAGCAGCTGCTGCTCGTGATGAGGAAAACACGATCACAAACCACTGTGAACGCAGGACGCTTTGAGCCACATACACTACCTTAAAACGCTGAAGTTCACGCTGAAAGGTGATCTGAAAAGATTTCACTCCGTGCTTCCTGAAGCACTTCCCACATGTTGGATTGGTTTGATATGCTTTCAAACTGCTCCCACAACGGCTCGATGGAATTGAGACCCAGAGACTGTATTGGCCACACTATAGCAGACGTAGTACCAGCAGACTGCTTCGTCCATAAATAGTTCTCAGGTCCGATCACGCACTGTCCACAGGGTATGGTAAGTGATGAGAAGCACAGTGATATACTCTCTTCTTCTTTCACCCTGCACAAACATCTCACTTTTCACCAAAGCAGCCCAAGACCAACACATTGCACTCACTGTGCTTGACAGACGCCTGAGTTTGAATCTGCAAAATCATGGCCATCTCTTGTATGGCAGTGTTTTTTTCCAGTCTTACTTTGCCCAGTGTCTGTATTCTTCTGGTGATTTTTTTTTTTTATTTATTTATTTTTTTTTTTATTGCTCATCTTGTGGACCTTCCACTCCTCTTACTATTCCGTGAAAGGACTACACAGTGTTGTATGAGATCTTCAGTTTCTTGGAAATTTTCCGCACGGAATAGCTTTCATTTCTCAGAACAAGTTTCAGTAGAAAGAGTCTGTAATCAGACCCACAGTTGACGCTCCAGATACTCACCTGGTCTAGATCAGCACAACAGTTTTCAAAACTAACATATTTACAAAGGAGGTTTTTAATGATCACTTGGCTTTTTTAATTGATAAACTTGTATTAGCAAACATGTGCCAATACAACACAAATTAATGTTTGCTGATGATGGGCTAAGATAAATATTCCATTAAAAAACAGCTGTTTTAGCTATGATGATAATGTATGGAATTAAGTGTTTATAGTGTCTGCCCGATTCATTTGATTTGATTTAATGGACAAAAAATGATCGTCAAAAACAAGAACATTTTTAACTTTTGCATGGTTGTGAAATAAAAATATAGTTTGCTGGTTCTAATTCAGTTGTTATTCTGTTTAGTAGTCAAGTTGATTTGCAG
This sequence comes from Helostoma temminkii, assembly GCA_900302695.1. Lineage (NCBI taxonomy): Eukaryota > Metazoa > Chordata > Actinopteri > Anabantiformes > Helostomatidae > Helostoma > Helostoma temminkii. The sequence goes on from OMLM01001419.1 coordinate 41,336, forward strand.
CAGTGATATTCAACAGAATTCTCATAACACAAGTTAAATTTAGGTGTTAAGTGATTATCACAATGATCCAACTGTAATTTTTAGCTTCCAGTTCATGATCATCATTTTGATGATCATCGCTGATAAAATGTGTAAAAGTCATTGCTGCTCCATCTCCCCTCATAATTATCCTAAAAATGATCATTACATTCATAAACTGTCTTTCTTGTGGAACTAGACAATCACAGCTGTAACTGGATCCTCTTTGCAGTTTGCTTCCCAGTGAAGTCTTTGTGTAATATTTCCAAAACAGCTGCCTGTGGGCTGCTTCTTCCTTTACTTATCAGTGATCTGTTTTGCTTGTATTTTTTGTATCAGCCATGGCGAATGTGGCTGCGGGGGAATTTTTATCGCTTTGATTCCTTCTGTTGTTTCCACTACTGAGGCTGCTGTATCACTTCTGCAAATATCATTTTTTAAAAATCCCCTGTCACTGAGGTTACAGGTGAACTGGTGCAGGCAGGTTTTATTTCAGCTTTTAAAGACTACAGAGTTGGAGCTTGCCATAAGTGCAGAGTGATGAGCCAGGGTGCACACAGGTACTCACAAAGTACACAAGCAACTTCATGTTAAGAATGCTGCTTGTGTTGCAGCTGAGTGTGCATGCATGATGGTAAAAAGCAAGTAAATCACAAACCTAAACTCTAGCATCAATGACCTACTTTTACTACTAAGTATGTCTGTAACAGAAACCGGACAACAGTTATATTTTAAAACCTTTTTGTTCATCAGACAACCTCATCTCTGGTGTGTTTATCTCATGTCTTGTGTATGTAGGGTTAGTATTTCCTTTACAGTAAGACTCCAGACAGTTCAGCTTTCACATAAAAACACTCCTCCGCATTTCATTTTTAGCTGAACGTCTCAGGGACGAGTCTAGTTCCTCTTTGGGTTAGCTGACTTCCTGTTCAGCTGGGACAGATTCCTGCCTGTCTTCCTGTCCATCAGTCATATGATGATCATGGTCTGATTGCTTCCCTAAGGTATGCAGAGCAAGTCTGCAAAATACTACAGTCAGTGACCAACACTATTGTTTGATGGTGTATCTTCAGGTGGGTATATACTGTGCAACCCCAGGGAAGAGATCAGTAAATGTGCAGATATCTCTGCTCATGGCTCCATCAGTGTGAGAAATGTCTTACGACCAAACGAAGTGCAAGACATAATTCAGTGTCAGAAACTTAGGACGACACAGTGTGACTGGTGCGATGACCTACGTCTGCTAACCAACCAATCAGAAAAGAGCATGAAATGATGCACTGATAAACATCACGTTTAATGTTCACAACTGCAGCTGTGAGAGGGTTCACCCATGTTAGGACTTGCATCGTAGCCCACGATCAATAGACAACAGCTGACAATACAGCGGATATGGACGGGAAAAAAAAATCTGATTTCATTTGTTTTTTGTTGTCTATATTTGAAAAACTAATCTGGATAAAATCTGGAAATGCAAACATCCATTTTGGGAGAATCACACAGTGTTAACCATCTCATCTCTGATTGGCCCAGACTGAAAGTAGATTGACTTCCAGTCAAGCAGATCATAACCATCTGAGTGAAGAGTGTGTTTTGTCTTTACACTTTAGCTCATTTACAAAAACCTGACAACGATCTGTTAGATCCAACTGCTGCTCTGTCAGATGTTCTGCTCGCAGTGCGGTGTGAGAGTCTTTTACCTGTTTCTAACAAAGCATCCACATTCCTGATGGCCTCAAGTGCAACAAACAAACAAAAATATTCATTATAGTATAGCCAAGATGAGATGACATCTTCAACAAACACTAAGCCCATGAATTGTAGGTAAAACACCACAAAATGAATATGATTGAATATGATTTTTAAGTTTAAGCGAATATAAAGTGTTGAAACATTTTAAACAATGTCAATAGCATCAGTTATGAATGTAAATTATGATTTAATCGAATGTAATCAGAAGCCTGGCTGCAGAGTAATTTTACTTAAATATCAACACTTCCAGCTGCTCTCAGATCCTCTTCAGACTGTTCCAGTGGTTGGTGAAGCAGCTTTAAATTTTTATCTTCCAGTAGTTTAAAGAAAGTAGTCAGAACATCAATTTAGTGTAAGCACAACACAAAATGAACAACTGTCTGCCACAAATCTTTCTATATTCGATGTTTTTATTGTTTTCTTACACTCCAAGTAGATTGGACGATCATGAGAAGAAGAATTTGGATCCAGGACCACAGACGTTGGAAGCATTACCATAGTGGTGCACATAGCTTTAGTGAAAAGAGGCTGGTTGTTGCTTTTCCAATGAATTTTCTCCATCTCTGCTTGAAGGACTGGAACCTCCATTTGTACAACTTAACTCTGAAATCTAGCTGCACTGTCAGTAAAGCTATTACAGGCATTAGTGGTCACTCTCAGGATGAATAGCAATAACTTCTCATAAGTTATTTTCCTCCTTCAAGTCGCATTTAAAGTTGAAATAAAATTGAAGATTTCATATTGAGCTGCTGTAAATGGTTTGATTCTTATTTTTCATGTCCACATTTCTTTTACTTTAGGTTTCTGACAGTCAGCTGTCCTAAGTGTACTACAATATGTGGGTCTGTATTTGCTATATATTGCGTTGTGTGGCACTCAGTGGTGCTCAGAGAGGTTCTTAATGACTGGCAGATATGACATTGTTTGTATTGGGCTCTGAGCTCCTGCAAAACATGGATGACCTACACTTTGTATTGGACCTTAAATAACTCAGAATGTCACTGCTAGAAATCTGCAGAGCAGAAGCAGGAAGTGATGAGGTGGAAATCCCCCAGACCTCTTATCACTATGACCTTTTTATTTTCACTTTGTAACTCATACGTCTTTATATTCACCTTTCATGACTTCATTTCTGATTTTATTCTTCTTAATTTGCAGTTACACCATCAATTATAGATCAGACCTTTGAAATGAAAGTAACTGCTAAACAATCTAATGGCAAAATAAAAGTGTCAGTCGACTTTAATCATATGAAAGACAGAAGATCCTGACCAGTGGATAAGATGGTGGAGATAGGTGCTCTATATATAAGCCAGTTGACAATAATTAGCAGCTATTTTGATAATCTATGAATCTTATCTGTTTTTAAGCCAGTTGTTTGAAATGTGATTGTTTTGGTTGCACTAATGTAAGAATGATTTTTCTCTTTTTCTTTATGCCATTGCATATTAAATATTTTGCACTGTTGTTGGTCAAGGTGACATTTGAAGGGCTCTGCTGAAGTGTGACATGCCCACAAACGCTAGGGTCAGTGGTCGCAACCCAGCTCCTTGACAAGACGCTGACTCCCCAAAATGTCCACAATAAACCTGCCACTGAAGTTGCACAAGCCAGTGAACTCTGAGTCTGGTCCCAGTACCAGTGCAAAATTGGGCAGGGTTGCATCAGGAAGGATATCTGGCATAAAACCTGTGCCAAATTGATGTGTGGACCATGCTCCAGTGTGGTGACCTCAGCCTCAGGATAAGCTAAAAGAAGAAAGGAAAAACTCAAGGGAATTTCAACACACATGCACAAATGTCCAGTTGGATTAATGGATAAGAAAGATTTAGAATGAGTCTGAAGAAACATGCAACCTAACTGGTGAAGGCACACAAACAAGTGTAGGTTTAGTTATCATTTAAATTTTATCTTTTCTAATTCTTATCATTTCCTTCTTTCATTTCCAAAATGGTATAAAAAAGCTAAAATGTCCAAATAACAAAAATATAAATCTGCAACAGTGCGGCAGCTAAAACAGCAGCATAAGTACCTTACTATCAGCAACGTTTTGCTAACGGTACCTAAACCACTGAGAAGGATGTAGCTTTGACCACAAATGTCCTCACTCTCTCTGTGACAGTTCAGTTTTCTCTGTGGCCAGCTTAGCATGCGTCTGTGTGAAAGACTGGCACTGTCAGTATGTTAAAGATGTTTCCCCACAGCTGAGCTGGATGTCATCTGCTGCAGCCCATAATAACTGGCTGGCTTTTTCAGGCCTGTGTGGGTTAATCCATTGTTACATAAGGACAGTCCTAATGACTGTGTGCTTCGCTGCAGGTGATGATTTAATGGTGCACACACTCACTTCTACAGTCTATAGCAGGGCGAGATGAGCACTCGTAGACTGCATAAAGAGGGGGGGCAGAAGTAGAGTTTCCTCGTGTGTAGTAACACTGATTTTAACAAATTAATGACACCTTTAGAATCTTTCAGAAATACCAGAACACACAATGTACTCAAAATACACAAACTGTATATCTGCTGTTTGTTTGTACCATTTTTTTTTTTACTGTTTGTCTTTTTACTATGACTATGATCATGTAAATGTGTTGGTATGTGGGTGTGTAGATGACTTCTGATGGGCACAGGACTGAGCTACAGAGCCATCAGTTGTATAAAAAAACATTTTCATTGTTGAGAATATGTGAGCTTTCCTGCAGCACCACCCTCAGGACAAAATGTGAACTTTACACACACAACATAAGAGTTTTCACGATATACTCTATGGATTATTATGACCTTCAGGACTATGTCAGGCTCTGCCCCTAAGGCAGAGTGTAGGACCAGTACAACCTAATCCTAACCAGCACCAGCATTTAGTAAATAACCACCTGATAGATTATTGTGGACAGTTTTTGGTAAAATAAAAAGCTAAACGATCCACAACAGTTATGTTTTTATGAAACAAGCATTTAATATATAAAGCAAGCTGAATAAAAACATATGAAGTTTGAAAGTACTACACATAAGAATGAGTCTTGTGTAACTGGTTTTTCTGCAGTGGATGTTTGCTGTGTCAATAACAGAAAGTGTCTACAAACTGCCATGTTGATCAAATGCTAATATTTATTATGTCACACGAGTGTGATATTACCAGGGTTTTTTCTGTATATTCTAACTCTTGCCTGTGGTGTGTGATGTGTGGTGTCTTGCAGAGGACGTCCTCACTAAGGATGCTGGTGAATGTGCAATCTGCCTGGAGGAGCTGGTACAGGGAGACACCATCGGCCGGCTGCCCTGCCTCTGCATCTACCATAAAGGGTAGGCAGCTCTGTCCAGGAATCGCTGTTTCTTTTCTTAACTTAAGCTTTAAATAAAAAATTATTAGATTTACACATTGAGTTCTTAAAGCAGCTTTAAGACTGTGGTGTACTGACAAGAACCTCTACATAACAGGACACCTACCCAGCTACTTTAATGACTCCCTCTGTTTATACATAACGCCTTGAGATGAAAAGATTCTGTTTATACTAAGCTGTATTTTAATGTGTCTGGTTGCACCATTGTGGGAAGTGTTGCAAATCACACAGGTCACATAAATGTGTCATGTGCAAAAGTCGATAGGGCCTCTTTTAATTCTGACAGACATAAATTTAAAACAGTACTAAAGACTCCCTACTAGTCAGTAGATTACACCATTGTTTAAAGTGTATTGTAACATTTCTCGTGTCTTTCTTTTCCAGCTGTATCGATGAATGGTTTGAAGTGAACAGATCATGTCCAGAACACCCGTCGGACTAAAGCTTTTTTTTCCCACAGGTAAAATGTTTCTCAGCATCCCCAAGATTGTTTTCTTCATATCGTTAAGGTTTTTTGTACATTTTAACAGTTATTTAGTGAAGTTTTAAACATGTCCTCTGTTGTTCGCTTGATGGCAGGTAGCCCATAGTGACGGTGATCTACTAAATAAAGTGTGGATCCGGGGAGGCTGCTGGACACTGTGACCACTGTGACGATCCCCACCCCTTTTTTCACCCAATAATGTAGTACCGCGGTGTGCCAAATCTCATTTAAGCAATCTGCAGGGATACAGACTTTCTGTTTATATTTGAGTTGCACATTCTCACTCAGTCTAAGACTCATTCTATAGCCTTGACAACCGGAGCCACGCAGCACTGTGACAGCCACGGCTCTTCTCCCTCACTGGACACTGGACAGCAGATGCCAGCTCATTGTAGACCAGGGCACTGGAGGAGGCAGACACAGTCCTGGAGTTGGGGGCTGGGTGACGGGGTGATGGTCAGATTATCCTTCCCTTCCTACTCTATCGACCAGTGCCTTGTCGTAATGATGCCCAGCCACAGCGGGGCACCACAGAGGACTGGAGACATCAGAGCCAGCTGGACTGACTGCACGGACCTGCAGGACCATCTCATCACAAAAGCCACTCTACCAGTCCAGGAAAAACAAGCCAGAGACAGGACGGCAACAGAATTATCTGCTCGCATCAGCAGCTCAGACACTGTTAGAAGTGAAGCTGCTGCAGAAATGGTGCCAATCAACTGAATACTGTCAAACACACACACACATACAGAAGCATCAGTGCTTTTTAATCAAAAAGCACATAGCAGAGGTCTTCAGGTACTAAAACCTTTCCCAGTCCTGACACCACAGCAGCGTATTTTTCTTTACTTAGGTCATTTTCACCTTATAACAAGATATTTTTCATGTTTCAGTAACAATGTGTCGAAGTTTTTCTTCAGAGCAACTCATCTTATGTCATAAAGGTTACACTGTTTTGTAAAACAATAATATTTCTTAATATCTTTTAAAAATGAAGAGAATTTTGTGTATAATGCCATATTATAAGGAAGATATCTTGTTATAACATGAGTAGGCTTTTCAGTTTCTGTGCTTTGTCTTTAGATTAATTCTCCATCTCTATTTGTTATGTCTGTTTGATTCAGCAGTTCTGCTTTACTGGAGAATTTAGCTGATATTTTTCTCCAGCTTGTCAAAAGCAGATCTGACTGGTCTGTGTTGTAAAATGCTGCATTGATCATGTTTGTAGCAACTGAAGGTGAAGTGGTTCCTCGGTGTGAGTCAGCGATTATCACAGTTCAGCCTCTTTTAAAAAAACATTTTACAGATTACAAGGAAATCACGTGGCTTTACAAAACAGTCAAAGACACTTAGAAATAAACTAAGTTTTCACGTTAGCTATTGGATCATTTTCAGTCTAAATAATTGAGAAAGGGCACTACTGTTGCATGAACCATCTGTGATTTGGAAATTCTAAACCATCCCAGAAGCTGTGCGAGGAGACTGCAGCAGATGTTCAACCATCTACAGCAACACACTCCTTGAATTCAGAATTCTCCTGATTTTCCCTCCCAATGAAACTATCGTAAACTGCTGATAATGGAGGTGGGGAAACTTTGCTAAAACCATGATACCAGTCCACATGTTGATGACAGATTCGGGCGAACATTAAAAAACAGCCCTACACATCATGCAGTAAGGAATATATTTATAGTTCTGCATATAAGCTCTAATAGCCGCCCTTTCCTGTACTCTGCTCTGTGTGCACCATTTCCCTTCTATCTGTGCACCTGAAACAGAACCTCGTCATTGTAACTGTGATCATCACTGAATTTGCACTGACAAACACCTCTTTATTCTTTTGTTGTCTGCATTACAGACACAAGACATAATTCAGTTGTCTTCATTGAGAGTGTAGAGATGAGGAGTGAAGTGGCAAAGACTTCCAGAATGTGACTCTTTCACACTGAGGTTAGTGCACGTAAAAGCCATGTAGGCCTCCAGACCACCAGCTTACCTTCAGTTTAAAGGCACCAGAACCCATTAATCCTTCAATATGACAGAAGGAACATGCATCATTTTGTATCTTTTCTATGGAACACGCAGGTGTGTTTGTGGTCGAGCTTGGCAGTTCATGTGCCGACTGAACTTCAGCAGACTGGTCTCTGGTCCCGGCAGCTTCACTCAAAACTCAAAACAAAGTGCTTGAATGTTTTCAGACACAGGACTGAGAGACTGTGGAATGACAGGACGTGACGCACTGACCCAGTCTTTCTCTGGGGATGGGTTTGACCGAAGACCTCGACAGTTGAAGAACATTTGTGTACAGACTATTACAGTTGATTTCACTGGCAAGGTCAAGAATGAACTCAGTGAAATCATCAGATCCCAAAGCTCCACAATTCTCTTTGAATTTGTTGTTTCCCAGCACGACCTCCTTTTTTTTTTTTTTTTTTCTCCCGTGACTCAGAATCTAGTGAAAATAATTTTTATACTGGAAAAGAAGTTACTTCAGCTTCATCATTTGCTTAATAACACATTGAAAAGGAACCTTGGTGTCATGTGGAGGCTCTCAATGAGGGCACCAATACATTTTAATTCCCGAATGTTAAGACGTCACACATGGCCTCTGATCTCGTTCTTCCATGGTAGTGGAGGACAGGTAAGGAAAAAGAACTTCATTTTGTCAGTGCTTCAAGTCTGAAAATGTCTGACCCACCAAAAGCTGTACACGTTATGCCAGATGTGTTTGTGTACAGGTTTTTCTTTCCAACCAATCAACAGAGCAGCTGATTTTTCAGGTCAGTGCCCTTTGAACCACAGAGGAAGAATTAATCAGCTGCTGAATCCACTTCGTCCTCATTTCCTCCACAGTCTCACAGCAGCATCCATCAGACCTGGGCTGGGTTCAGTTAGACATCACTCAGTACAGCACATATAGCTGCCCTCAAAATTATTCAACCCCTGGAGGTTAGGGGAATCGGTAAACTTTCAACTGTTTGCAATGAACAGATCAAACAAGAACATTTAGCTAATGTTAGAAGTGGTTCAACACAAAATGCAACTTTTATGAAAAACATTTCAACCTCCTGAGCAGAGTGCCTCATATTTCTAAATCAACTATATACAGGCACTAATACCAAACAGTTTTTCTATTCATGCTGAGACATTCTCTGATGGAAATGTGGGCTTGTGGGTCGCTGGAGAAAACTGTGGAGCTTTGGGATCCACCACACTCATGACTACTGCTTCATCGTATTGTGTTTATAAACCTGACAGCCACACAGATTGGCAGAGCTCTTCATAATGGCATCCCACCACACAGTGGTGCTACAGAGTGACGTAGCTCCTCTGTGCAGTGTGTGGCAGTGGGAGCAATGTGGACACTGTCTCTGTAGCAATAGTTGCTACATGTGGCTGAGTGATGGACATTTCAACAGCTGTACGTTCATTTGTCACTTTACTCTGACTGGATTGATGACCAATTATTTATAGTTTATATCATTTTCATAACTGATCGTATAGCTGATTTCTGTGAGCAGGTTTAATACTCACTAGTGATATCTTTTAATTTTAGGGGAAAAGTGCAACAAAGCCAGGCCTTAATAGAAATGATGCTTTTCATTTTTAACAGCTGCCTCCAGTAGCACAATGACTCATGCACCTGGCCAAAGACAAAATATAAAACCCTTTATTTGATGATGAAAATGCAGAAGGGAAGCAGCAATCAGTGATGTTGTATTACAGGAAATGTAACAGGAAGAGGTAGGATTAGATAGAAGCCTACATTCTTTGAGGTATGAGTATTTTGGAGCTAGCAACCTCAAGAAGTAGTTTCCAAGCTTCTAAAGACAACACAAAAATTCCTTCCTGCTTACTTGATTGTTTCAGTAGTTTCCCAAGCTTTCGGCCTTTTCCAGTTGCTCATATTTTAATCAACAGGCCGACACCAGAAACCACTGAACGATGAAGTGGTCCTTGTGAATCGGTTTGTAGCTGGAAAAGGTGATTTTTATCTAAACATCTCGGCTCTACCGTTTGTTGAAGTGAACTTCTCCTGTTCTATAATGTGACTGACACAGTTCAATGTGTCTGTTTTATGTTGCAACTACATCACATCCAGTCCGGCCTTCCCGTTTGCACATGCAGTGGGAAATCCCCTGTGTATGGTGCTTTGGTGTGAGCCACAGCACTGTCATTTCAAAGAAACAGTGATGGGTTGGCTCGAGTTTGTTAGGGACTGGTAAGGTTCTATGTTCAGTCTTTGAATTACCTGGGAGAGCTACGTGCAGAGACACCCGAGATAAAATAAGCCTTATATGAGCTACTAGAGAATCAGTCAAGCACTTTTTTTTTGTTGTCTTTAGCATTGTCACTATTTCCTTTCTTGCCAGTTCTGAGCCCCAACAGAACATTAGCTGTGAAATGTCAGAGAATGTGTGCTGTTCAGTGTGTAACTGACAAAACCAGATAATCATAAAATGTTTATTTCTTTAAATATTTATGTAAAACTATGTATAAAAAGCAATTAAGAATGACTGATTCTCCTTACTTCTTGCATTTTAATGCCACGTTTGTACTGTGTTTGAAGCTAATCAGAATCTTCCCTTTAGTCCACAATATGTCTTTGGCTTATTTTTTATTAGTGTGTTGTTGGATGCGATATCAAATTGCCATATTATTAATGGAGACTACTCAGTGCGAACAGTCAAACATCAGACAAGAAGGGTGTTATCCAGTTGCATTAGGCGGAAAACATCCAACATAAAGAGATTAATACTAACAGGGTAGCCTTGTGAACTGAGCTCCATGTGGTACATCTTTTATCAAGTGTAACAGCCAAGTAATAAATAAAATAGCTTTACTGTTCACAGAATACATTCATAGAAAACAAAATATGCTCCAAATTCTGTTAATGACGAGGGAAGTTATCTTCTTCTGCTTCCACTTCCTTTTTCTTCCATGTAAAACTGGCAAACATTTTGTCAAAACTTCAGGTAAACAGAAACAGAATGTTCAGAATGTTGCTCAATGTGAAAAGGTCTCATCGGGTTCACTGAAGTGATGAATGTCTTCCAGAAGAAATGCAGTGTAACAGCAGACCAAGACAGTCTAATTCCAACTCTGTCCATACAGTAATTACAATATATCTTTACATACATTACTCCACATGTTCATATGCGTGCAGTCAGTCAGTGGAACCGCAGCCTTCTCTCTGCCACAAACTGTTTTTCTTCCTCCTCAGAGAGCCGGTTTCCTTTCACACTATAGGAACATGACCAGACACGACGGTTATCACAGTTATCATTCACATTCACACGCACAGAGGCACAATACTGTAGATGTTAGTGAAGCTAACGCTGTGAAGAGTTTGTCATCCTAACCACTACAAACTGCTTTAGGGAACACACATTTCAATCAGTGTGTCGTGATCTATTTATCACATGATAATCACCTGATTACTCTGGGAAAACGGCTAATCAGGGGAATCAGGGAACGAGTTTACATGAGAGGGAAGTAACCTGATTACTGGAAATCCATGTATAAATGCAGCAGAGGAGTAGTCAGATTTCTCCCCTAACTCTGGCTTAGTTTGGAAGAATGGTTCACAGATTTAAGTGTACAGAGGCAGAACAGACTAATGCTGGCAGTGTTCTTTCTCCCTCTCTTTTTTTAAAAATTTTTTTAATGGCAAAC
>OMLM01001419.1:52626-69796 GCA_900302695.1 Helostoma temminkii
GGCAAACTGAATGACTCCGCGTCGGTCAACTGAAAGCGTGTGTGTGTGCGCGCGTCGGAGTCAGTAGAGACAGACATGCAGACAGACCAGCGCTGCATTTCAAAAATCAAACTGAAAAGTGACTTATTTAGACGTCACTTTGAAATAGTTTCAGTTTCTTTAGATGGACTTGATTTAAAAACGAGGTCAGATTGCACGTGTATTGATTCCCTCATTCATCTCCGCTCCTCTCAGCTGATAAAGGTGTTGACAGCCTTTGTTACGCACATGCGCTCTTGTTAAAAATGATTAGAAAGCCGGTTACGCGTTTCCATGCTGGGGTAATCTACCTAGAGAAATCAGGCTCTTATCCCCTACCCCGATTTCGGAAACCAGGTTTCTCCTTTTACATGACAGTCAAGAAATGAGCTTGCTCGAGAAAGCTGACTGTAATCAGTTCCATGTAAACGCACTGACAAGAGCAAGGCTATGCAACTTCAGTTTAAGGTACTTAAACTGTGATGACTCCATATAATTATTTACTAAAACTGAAAATATAGTTTTATAGTTTTTCATTTTAACAGTTATAAATCAAAATTCTGTGTTAGCACAGGATACACAGCAGTGACACTAAAAACATTGACCACTTAGGGGTTATTAAAGAAAAAGACCCCTCACCATATCTCTTTGAGATTTGTGTTGTGAGTAAGGGCTTCCGCCAGCTGTTCTATCCCATGCACAGTGAACTGGTTGCTGATTAGCCTGTAAACAAATATGCAAAACAGATGAGTGTCTGACCAGAGCGTTGAACATTGCAGGTCTGGTCCATAGTGACTTTGTGTCAATACTGATTGTGTGTGTTTTCCTTACCAAAAATGGGTTAAACCTGTGTTTGTTTTAATGAACTCAGCCAAGTGTGGAGCCGCATCATCAGTCATCTCATTCTGCACCAACCTGTAACGATACAGACGTGTACCTCTATACAGAGCCTGCTTCAGGTAGAACAGCAAAAAAGTGTCAAACTGAGTGGCCTTCCTACCAGAATATCCTGAGGATGCTGTTCTCTTTCAGTGCTTCTGCCAGCAACTTGCCACCCTTTGATGTGATGCCATTGGCTGAGAGACTAGAAGACATAAATTACTCAATATAGATGAGTTTAAATCAGCTGTTTGTTTTGTTAGTTTTTCTAGTTAGCTGTCTTCTCACCTGAGGTTGGTAAGGCTTGGGTGGTGCCTCAAAGCCTCTGCGAATGCTTCTGCTCCTTCATCACCAATGATGTTCCCCCACATTCTGACCACAAAAACATCAAAATCTTCATGTGAGCGGCACCGTACAGTACGTCTTACTTCCTGTAAGCCAGCAGTTTTCTTCCATTTCTTTCATTAAGTGGGCATGTTTTTATGCTTTCTTTTTACATGTGTCACGTCCCTGTCTAGGGGTTAGAGATGCAACACACAAGGTAAAGACAAGCTTCTCTTTCCCCGGTCCCCAAACCAAAATCTGAAGCCAAAGTGCAAGCAAACATGAAAATTTATTACTGAAATATGCAAAGACATTAAAGACATTAAAGAGATTAAACCAGTCACAGCACCATTACCACTGGTGTTTAATTCAGGACTGGGGCCTAGAAAGACTTGTGACATTTCTTATGGTTTTCCCAATTTGGGTTCAATTAACAATTTATATTTTTATTCCTCCCAAAATAATATATTTGGCATTATTTGAGATATGGTTATAAAACAGTTGTTTCTAATCTTTGAATCACTTCATCAGAACAGCTGGAACAGCTGAAACAGCTATTCAGTGATGTAAATAAGTAAACCAATAACGTGACTGGATATTTCTTTTACACCCATGCTCATCAATATAAACCTGGCAAAGACATTTTGTAGCAGTGGAGTCTTACCCCACGTCAAATATTGAAGTGCTCTTCTGAATTGCATTGGCCAAATACTTCCCACCAACACTAGTCAGCTTGTTTTTACCAATCCTAGGAACAAAATTGACAACATTCATTTATCAAACATGACATACTGATTAAATAATCATTGAAATGATTATTTGAATATATTAACAGTAAAAGTTGAAAACATACTTGAGAACTCGCAGCTTTGGGCATTCCTCAATAATTTGAGCAACTAGCTTGGCTCCGACATCTGTGATGTGATTGTTGTAAAGCCTGTGTAAATCACAACTGTATTTTATAAAGTACTGACGCTTATTGTTCAGGCAAAACCCCACAAACATGTAGCTTTGCACACAACATGGCACATTAGACTACCATACCCGTTTACTCACTGGTCTTTGGCAAATTAAATTTACTGGTTCCATCTGTACTGCCATTTCTGCTCAGAGGCTAAATGACTCAGGGCACAAAAATCTGTAAATTAGTTCCACATCTCATTGACTTCCACTGAACATTGTGCAATTGAAAAATACAAAACAATAAATGAAAAATGCAAAGTGTGAACATTTACCTTGTAGTCTAATTAAAGACTATCAAAGACTATATCATGGGCAGTGTTATAATAGTTCCAAGTTTTTTTTTTCAACTCAAATAATTATTCACTTTGTTTGGGCTGTTGTGGACACTGGGTCGTCTGTTTTCTGTATGAATGAATATAAGAATGTTTAAAACACACAAAAGTATGAGCCTGTTTTGTGTCTGCAAAGAGGTCCTAGGTGTTGGCTAATGTTCTTGATGAATCTGAGTTCCTAACCACAAACAACGATGGCCCACCCACTCTACAGATGCAATAAGCAGTGGCGCAAACCAGGTCAAGTGCCACAGGGTCAGTGTTGAGACTAAAAAGCTTCCCTCGCTCTTCACAAGTGCTCTGCTGTTTGGTAGTCTACCACATTTTGTCATTCATATTCAGTTAGTTTTCAAACGAGGCACATTTGTTTCAATTTCATTTAAGTCTTTAGTTTCTTTCTTTTTTTGCTTCAGTTTGAGTTCACTATAACGACAATGATAATGGAGTAGTGTATTCGTCACTAGACCCAACCCAGTGACTAACATTGTTTTAGTCACTGACACGTCTGACAGTGATGGTGTACAGGGCATGTGGTGAGAACTGTTATTTCCAATGTCCAAATTAACCATAAACCCAGCAAAAACACCAATATGGATGAGATCAGTTTAGAACAGAATAATGCAACTTTGAACATGACAACCTTTAACTGGATATTTGTGTAATGTCACAGAGATTCAAAATAGCTACTCAGGGTGCTGCACTAATGTACAAATATGAGGTACTTCCATTAGTTTGTTAACTGAACACTGCTTTACTCCACTACATTTTAGTGAAAACTATATTTTGTACTAACATTATTTACCAATTACAGATGCTGTTTACTTTTCTAATTCAAATGTCAAATCCAACACATGATAAGCTTATAAAAAGGCTTTTTTTTAAAGATTGCAACAGTGGTTCCCAAAGTGCTTGGTTTGTGATCTCTTACAAAACAACCAGCATCAATTTGGAGCTACTTCACATGCTATGATTCAGCAGTTTGCAAGAAACATTTCTGCAAGATGAGTAAAATGTAAAATAAAAATTGAGAAATCTCCATAACTGTGCACTATACAATGGAAAAAAATTTTTTTCTTCATTGTCTCACTATACATGAGATACATGATACAGACCAGTCAAACTGACACTAGCTGATCATTGCCAGCATGAAAACATCAGTGTAAATTACCTGACTGTAGTTCTACCTCTTATACAGTATTAACACACTTTCGGCTGTTACTGTCTAAACGTTAACTGAGAATGCAGACTATTTTTAGTACGAGTGATGTGTTTACTCACCCCAGCACCTCCACCACTTTGTGTTTACACAGCTCCTCTGCAAGAATCTCAACGCTGCTATCTGACAGTTGATTGACGCACAATCTGAAGACAAATAAGTTGAGTCAATGCATATTCGGTATATCAGTCTGAATGGTGGCCAAGCAGTTCAAACACCTTTATGCTTCTTACCTCACAACTGTCATCTTGCAGAATGAAGGCTT
Source organism: Helostoma temminkii (assembly GCA_900302695.1). Lineage (NCBI taxonomy): Eukaryota > Metazoa > Chordata > Actinopteri > Anabantiformes > Helostomatidae > Helostoma > Helostoma temminkii. The sequence goes on from OMLM01001419.1 coordinate 56,624, forward strand.
CAGCTGCTTCACCCCGTAGTCACTGATGTTGTTGTTATCCATGTCCAGCCCCAGGAGTTTCTGACGGTGCTGCAGTACAAAGTTCAGGGCGGTACAATCTCCAGAGTACACGTTACAGTGGCCCAGCTTAATAAAGTTGGCTGTGATGCCTTTTGCTGTCATCTGGGCGATGTCTTTGCTGCCTGTCTCAAAGATGCACCTGAGTATCCACAGGAAGTTTGGCAATACATGGACTTTTTTGCCTCCATCTCCGTCGTAGTGTGGTAAACCGTTGAGGTGACACTTGACACTAGTGGAAAGGTACGATTTTAGCAAGGTGCGTTTTTTCTTCAGTAATGCAGGAGATATCAGATACTCCATGAGGCCACTGTGAGCCTTGGACAGCAGTCCACACAAGAACAAATTAGTGAACTGAAAGTGCTCATTAGTTGCAAATGGCTGGTTTTCACTGGGCTTTGAGGAGTCACACACACAGAATTCAAAAGGCTGACACAGCGGTTCCTTTTTCCTGCTGCACTCTGCGAAGAACTTGAGAATAGCGCTCGGAGCAGCATGTTCATCCAATACAAGAGAAAACGCTGCCAAGAAAGATTGGAGGGTTATATGGAGAAATTCAAAGTTAGTGGGGTTGCCTTTGTCATCATGCTCGCTGACAGCTCTAAGAAAGCCCAGAGGGAGGTCGTCTTCTGTAAGACCACATGCAACAATCTCCTCTTGGTTGCATATGAAGCTACCTCTCTCCATACCCTGAAGTGCCAGCTTTGCAAATGCAGCGAGGGGCCCAAGCCCAGCTTTAAACGTCTCTGAGGCACACCGGGTTCTTTTCTTTAGCAAAGATGGAGCGGGTAAGGCTGAGCGGCTGAGGAACACCTCAGACAGCAGGAGGAAGATGTCAGTGAGCGTGATGCAGGTGTCAGGCAGATGAAAACTGTCGTGCATAGAGTGCAGGTGCTTAAAGCTTTTGAATACAATCCAACAAAACAGCGGGGTAGAGCACAAGCCACAGAGGTGGGGGCTAGCGTCCAGCTGGACCGACACCAGCTCTAGGTGCTCCTGCTCCTTAAAGTGCAGTTTTATGTAAGTCTTAAGGTGATCTGGGGAGAAGCCCCGCAGAACCACCTTCTTTTTGATCACCCTACTCTGGATCTCAATCCCTGTCCGAGCGGTCAGTACCTTCTGAGAGCCCTTGAGTAGTTTCCCACACAGCAGGCTGACGAGCAGCTGGAGGGGGTGTGCTTTGTCTTCTGGTGACACCACTTCAGGGACCGTCATCATGCCTAGATCCTCCTGAATCTCATCATAACCATCGAATGTAAAAATGACCTTCTCAGGGAAGCGCAGGATGTAATCAAACACCTCATTATCTGGATCATGGTCTGGGTAACAGTTATATTTGAACAGAAGTTCTCTGAGCGATATCTGCTCTGCGCCCTTGCTGAACACACTGAACACCCTGCAGCGGAACTTAAAGAAGAACATGGCATCCGTCTGCAGCTCCTTCTTGGACCAAAGGTTCTGGAGCTTCTGCAAGAGGATGGACTTTCCCACGCCAGCATCCCCCATCACATAGATGGTTTCACCTTGAGGATTAAAGACAGCATGGTCACCTAGAAGCTGGTCTAGACTCTCTATGAAGCCCAGGCTTTCATTGCAGTCATTCAACAGTTCCATCAGAGTGTCAGTGTAGAGGTCCTCTAGACGGGTCTCCTCTTGCTGGCCGTACGACATAATGAAGCAAGTGTCACAGCTCATCTCGTGCCTCATCTTTTCACAATACCTGCTGACTTCAGAGGAAATAAATATTCAAATTAATGCAGTAAGGAAGTTATTACTGGTTTTAGTATATCCAAAGTTAGGCCCAGTCATTCATAATTTTTTTCTAAAGATATCATTTTTTTATTGTGTATGTGTGTGTACAAGAAACTACATTTCTTTTATCTGAAAGATAGGTTAGGCTTGAATATATACACATTTAAAGTTTGGTTTCTAAATAAGGCAAAATAAGTTTATAGAATATTTAGCCTGAAATGAAGTGTAAACACCTTCTGCAGTCAGACAAGTCTGCGTTTCATCTTGTTTTTGATAAAAACGTACATCAGGTTCTCCATGCCAAAAATGAGAGAGGGGTGCAAAAGCCAGCATCTGTGGTGGATTGGGGGTATCAGTGCCCACAGCATGTGTGAAGGTACTCTGCTAAATCTATCTGGAAGCTATTGTTACTAAATTCTCATAAAAAATGTTTGACTTATTTAATATATGATGAGTACATCTAGGTGTAGAACAGCAATAGCAGTACTAATACTTACTGGGATCTGTGTTAACCACTTTCATCACAGTTGTATCTTTGTTTGGGGTGTAGTTGATCTCTTTCAGCCATGGCTGGAGGTCTATGTATGCATCACACACTTTATATATAATGAAAATAAAGTATTCACAGGCCTCCTCCCCCTTGCATTGAACAAGCTCCAAGATTTTGCGCACCTGGAAAATAATCACAATTTATGCAAGACATCATTTAACATATTTTATAGCTTATTTGGAATGTTTAAGCAGCAGATACTTTACTAAAAGACAATGAATTTTACACAACAAAACATACAAGTATATTAAAATTAACTGCAGATTCCCCCACGTTTCCCACCTGATCTGCCTTGGTGACAGTGCGCTGTACAATCTCAACATCTTCTTCACAGAGGAAGCCACATGCCAGCAGGTTGTCCAGGATACACTGGATGCTCCTCAGCTTTGACACGAGCAGCTCTCTGTGGTAGGTGAGGATGTTAAGGCATGACATCTTGGCTTCCTCTATCTGACCCATATTCACTGCTGAAGTGTCACCTCTGTGGGTTAACAGATATGACAAAATTGTTCAAGACACTGCACTGTCAACCATACAGTTCCGGACCTAACTGTATGTGGACAGTGACAGTTTTTTTTATCATTTAGCCTTTATATACCCCCATAAATAAAAAACATCCTTTGCAGCCAATGACTACCTAAAGTCTGGAGACCAACAATATCATCAAATTCCATCCCTGAAGATGTTTTGCCAGGTTTTCACTGAAGCCACCTTCAGTTGCTGCTTGTTTGTGAGTCTTTCTACCTTCAGTGTTGCCTTCGGTAACTGAAAAGCTGCTCTATTGGGTTAAGATCAGGCGAATGACTTGGCTTTAGTGAATATTTCATTTATTGCTTCCAAAAAGTCTTTCCTGTTCTTCAATAGCAGTGGTTTGCAGCTTGTTGTAAACCCTCTGTATTTACATTCATGAAGGTGTCACTTGATTGTAGAGTTTAACGGTGTTACACCTAGCCTCTCCATAGTGTTCTTCACTTCTTTTTATGTTTTGAAGGAGTTTTTCTTCACCAAGTACAGGATTCTGTTATCATCAACTTTAGTTGTTTTGTGGTTTCAAGCCGTTCGATATTGTTGAGCTCACCAGAGCTTGCTTTCTTTTAAAGAACTGGTCATTTGGCCACTCCTAAGGTTTTTGCTGTCTCTTACAGCTTTATATTGTTTTTCAGCCTAATGACGGCCTCATTCACTTGCATTGAGTCAAACAGCTGCCAAATGCCAACTTAGTATATTAACTCCAGACCTTTTATCTACTTCATTTGTCTTAAAGTAATGAGGGAATCAACCACAAGAAATAACTTCTTGTCAGGCAATTGTCCAAAAACTATTGAGCCCCTAAAAACTGAGATACTCTGTTTAAAATTTATTTTAAACAAATAATGTAATCCCTAAACAGTAAATACCATATTTTGTGTAACATCTTAAAATCTAACTGTATATATCTAAAATCTAATTTCAGACAAATGCAACCACAGTGACAATGTTCAACGATACAGACTCTGATCCAGACCTCTGGATAAGAGGTGGTGAAAAGTAACTAGTAATATTTACTTAATACTTTACTTCAGTACAGATTTAAGGGGTTTCTGCTTTATTTAATCTATCTGCTACTTCTTTTTTTAATTCACCACAATTCTGAGGCAAATATTGTACTTTTCTTCCACTTTCTTTACCACTTACTTAAAAAAAAATACAGTATAATCATAAGACTACCGAGCCACATTATCACAAGCGTATCATTATTACAGCGTATCATTATCAGCAGCAACATTAAAGTGAGCACATTAATGCATCAGTAATTATAATCCAATATATGAAAGGAGCCATTCTCCATAAAGAGTACTTTTCCTTTTGGTACTTTAAGAGCTAATATTTCTTTATTTTTACTTCTATTTGTAGCATAGTGTACATAACCTGAGTACTTCTGACGCCACTGCGGATAAATAACCTACCTATTAAAGATGAGGCAGGTGCACTTTTCCTTAAAATACACATAAATATAGTAAACATACCAATAAATAACAGCGTCTAACAAGAACTTCTGATTGACAGCTGTACATACGTTGTTTACTTGCTGTGTTCTCACTACAAGTCTACATCACATTAAGATGGTTAATCTAGCATTATACTAGAAGGCATTGACACACTGTTGTCCTTCTCTTGTTACCACAACTGTTTCCTAAATTGTTCCTATTTTGTTCAATTAAACTCCGTCCTCACCAACTTACCACCGGCGACACTCCTGTCATTGTTACTTCCAGAGCTAATACATTAGCTTTCAACTGTTGGGTGAATGAACGCCTGCAATGACCGTTGTAAACGTTACAAACGCTGAAACAACCGCTTCCTGCTGAAACTTATTTAGTAGGCTATCAGGCCCAACCAAAGCTAACGTTAACTGAGCTGCGCTGCGGCATAAACACAGTGCTACGTGAAGATAACAGCAAACTAGCATTAACCCTACCATACTGGAGCGTCGTCACCACAGCGCTGTAAACGCCGCACTTTAAAATCAATGCCGAGTTTTGGAAGGAACTAACTGAGTGTCACAGCTGTTCATTTGGCGACTTTCTGTAAACTACATCTACTAGTCACCCGACAGAATACAACCCTCTACAAGTTTCTGTTTTAGGAAGTGAGTTTGGTATCAATGCGGTCGTCTCTGCCCATAATTTCTCAACAGGCATGTGCTGCGTTCAGCTGCCCGTGGAAAGTTGGAAAGTTGGAAAATAAACTCACACCTGCGTCTAAGAGTGTGCAAAAGTAGCAAATTGTCTGGATTTAGTCGGCGAAGGTGTTTATATACATAATTCTGACCCAGATTACACAGAGTTAAGTACTTTCTTCAGTCCATGTTCATGTCAGTGAATACACTGTTCATTATAACAATTAATCCCATTTAGACAGACACAGCAGCAGGAAGGAAATTAGAGTCAGGTGGCATATATCTAATGTCATAATTATAATAAGGTCATGTAATGATGTAGTTGCATATAATTATTATGTCTTTATGTCTTTTACAAGTTGATCAGATAAAACTATCACAGGTGTGAGATGTGGCTGTAAACACGTGAAGAAAATGGACGTCCCTCAAAACTCCACCTGATTCACCATGAATCTATGTAAGAAGGAGAACAAGGAGAATCTCTGCAGGCCAGGCAGAGGATACTGAGAAGTGTCAAGCCACTGACCAGGTTACACAGCTCACTTCAACACCACAGCCAAATCATTTTGTCATTCAGTACTGACTAAATGAAACGCAACACTTTACCATTATTTTTCTATAGACAGACATAATCTGTGAAGGATCTTTGACAAAGTGAAAGATCCTGACTGATTGATGATTTAGTCTAGAGGCCTCAGTCTGCCATCTCACCCGGCCTGCCAGTAAATTCAAATGTGGCTCCCAGCTCTCCCAGTCCGACCAGCTAAGTGCCATTGCTGTATACCAGGACAATCTTCTGAAGATACACACCCTCTCTGCAGAGTACTATCCAATAAAAAAATGAAGTCTTGAAATGATTACGTAAAAGGTGATCTGATCTTCAGTAACGTCACAGATATCACCATGTGTATCCTACAGGGCTGTGCACGACCTGAAGCTCAGCTGTCTGTCAATTTGTCAGAAAATACAACCATTCTCCCAGAAAATTGTTGCAGTTGCTTTTTGAAGTGTGTTTCGGGTCATTGTCCTGCTGGACCCATGACCTCTAGTGGAGCTTTCTGACACTGGCCGCTATGTTTCGCCCCAAAATTCTTTGGTAATCATCAGATTTCATGATACCGTTCACACAGTCAAGGCATCCAGTGCCAGAAGCAGCAAAGCAACCCCAAAACATTTATGAAGTTCCACATGTATGACTGTAGGGACTGTGTTCCTTTCTTTGACGGCCTTATTTCTTTCTGTAAACAGTGCCATGATGTCCTTCACCAATAAGCTCTACTTTTGTCTCATCTGTCCACAGTAGGTTCTCCCAGGAGGATTGTGGTTTTGGCAAGTTTTGGCAAACTCCAGTCTTGCTTTTTTATGCCTTTGTGTCAGCAGTGGTGTCCTCCTTGGTCTCCCAGCTTCTCATTCATGGCTACAGTGTTGTACCCTGAATCTGCAGATCAGCTTGAATTTGTTTGGAAGTTAATCAGGGTTCTTTATCCACCATTCGGAAAATCATTCATTGTAATCTTTTATTAATTTTGCTCTTTCGTCCACGTCCAGAGAGGCTAGCTACAGAGCCACAGGCTGTAAACCTCTTGATGATATTACACACAGTGGACACGGGAACATTAAGATCTCCGGAGATGGACATGTTTTTCCACAGATTTTTTCTCACAGATCCATAGACAAGGATTTATACTTCTTTCTTTTCTCCATCCTCAGTGTGACACACAACACAAAGTCAACGTTTCTCCATTTTAACCGTGTGCAGGTGTTATTACTATATTGCCCACACCTGTTACTTTTTTCACCGCTGTATCTTAATACAAATTAAATGAGCATCACATGCTTAAAAAAACAATTATTTCTTACAATTTTGACAAGGTGCCAATAATTTTGTCCAGTCCGTTTTTGAGTTCTGTGTGAATTTTTATCAAGTTTCACTTTTCTTCTCTGTTTTTTTTTTGTGTTGTTCCAGTGCAAACAAAAACAATAAGCATGTGAATACCAAAACGCTGCAACAATATTCTGAGTGTTGCATTTTCTGAGGGAATTGCAAGGGTGCCGATATTTTTAACCATGACTGTATATACTGATTTGCTGGAAATTCATGTACTTATATAATTCTTCTGTTAAACTCCATCATCCAACTATTTTTAGATGGAGATATAAGAAAAAGGCAGTGTGTGATTTGAACCCAGCTCGCAGTTGAGACTGATACATAAATTAAGAGCTTTAGACCACTTGGAGATTTATTGCGGATCAAAATACTGTGGCTTTCGTAATGATATGGAAACTACCCTTTTTACTGTTTGAACTCAGTAGCATATGGGAAGTTTTGTGAAACTGTGTGAATTAGAATTTAACTACTACTTCCTCTAACAAGAGAAAGTGTGGCATTTCCATGAAGGGCACGAAAAGTGACACTGATGTAGATGTAGATAAATGGAGTTAGATGAATTGTAGCTCATTCTGTAATGCAGGAAATATATAATGCACTATGCTACTAGTTCTAAAAATGTGGTCAGGAAAAGCGTAGCTCATTCTGCCAAATGATAATATTTCTTCAGCTCTGTGGTCCCACAATGGTGGAATGAGCGACCGAACTCTTCACGGTCAGCAACCTCACTCACAATATTCAAAAAATTGCTAAAAAAAAACATTACCATAACTTTCTATGCACTTAATACACTAGAAAAAAATGCACTTTCATCCACAAAAAAAATCTTCTTGCTGTCTTGCACTCCCATCCCACAAAGCTGACACACTGCTTCTGATAGCGCTTCGCTTTAAAGTTTTTCTCCTCGACTTTTTGCTTGCCTTGTACCTCACTTTTTACAGTTGCAGCATTTTCTACCTGACATAACACATTGCCCTACTTATAATCTCATTTATTATACAATCTGATGGATGTTTCCTAACTGAGAGAATGTGCTAGCATAATTTAACCCCACTTAGGCAGTAGAACAATCTACCTACCTGAATGTACTATCCTACTTTAAACTTTATTCTGTCAGGAAGTAAATATCTATCTGATTGTACTAGAGTTTGTGTAAATGGTATTAAAAGTAGGGCAGCGCATTCTGTGAGGCTGGAAATATCCATCCAATTTTACTCCTACCTAAATGGGGTTTAACATCAGGTAGTGCATTGAGTCAGGTAGCAACTATCCATCAGACTTCATTACTATCTGTTTATTAATGTGATTAAATGAAATTTCCATGAGACTGTATTAATGTCTGTATAAATGGGGTTAAAATAAGTTAGGGAATTAAATACCGATTTGAATTTACTACTATCTGAATGGGGTTAAAAATAGGGTAGCACATTCTTTGAGTTTGGTCAGATTGTACTACTCTATATAACATGCATTAGATTGTTCCACCATTTGTATAGCTAGGGTTAAAAGGAAGGTAGAACATTGTCAGGTAGGAAATTTCCATTTGACTGTAGTACCATCTAAATGGAGTTAGATGAACTGTAGCTCCTTCTGTCAGGTGGGAAATATCTCGCAGTTTGTGCTACTCCCTAAACAAGTGGGATTAGATGTAAGTTAGCTCATTCTGCTAGATAAGGATCAGATTGTGCTACTATTTCTATGAATGTGGTTGGAAAGAGGAAAGCACACTTTGTCAGTTAGGAAACATCAATCAGATTGGCCTGCTCGATCTAAAGTTTGGGCTAGATGTAGCGTAGCACATTGTGTCATGAAGGAAATATCTATCACATTATGCTACTACTTCTAAAAAAGTCTTAGAAATGGTATTAGTAATAGTATCTAATTTTTCCAAGTAAGACATATTTCTTACTGTGTACCACCACCTCTATAAAGGGGGTTACAAGTAGAGAGGCTCATTCTGTCAGGTATGATATATATATCACATTGCGCTTGTTTGTGTATGAATGGGGTCAAATGCAGCGTAGCTCATTCTTTCAGGTTGTAAATGTTTGTAATGTGTAAGTGCTTCTAACTTTATAAAAGGTGATAACTTATTCTGTAGGTTGCGAAAGTCTATCAGATTGTCCTACTACTACTCTATGAAGGAGGATGGCGGTAGGGTTGTTCATTCCGTCAGTACTCCATCTATAGATCAGGTTAGAAAAGGTTGTAAATATCTATTAGATGTGCTACTACATCTATGGATTGGGTTAGAAGTTGGGTAGTTAATTGTGTCATGTAGGAAATATCTATCACATTATGCTACTTTTAAATATGTGGTCAGAAATAGTGTAGCTCATTCTGTCAAGTAAGAAATATTCATTAGTGTGTATTACTACCTCTGCAAATGGGGTTTATATAAAACACTTTGTGCCGCTCCCTCTAAATGGAGTTAAATGTTTGGCAGCTCATTCAGTCTGATTGTAAATATTTGACAAATTGTTCTACTACCTTTATAAAGAGGGTTACATGTCAGGTAGCTCATTGTGTCAGGTAGGAAATACCTATCAAATTGTGTTACTACCTCTATAAAGGGATTAAAAGTAGTGTACCACATTCTCCCTATTAGAAAATATAATATAACACATTGTGCTTCTAACTTGTAAAAATCATAAATGCAGATAACTGTAGTGTCGCTTATTCTGTCAGGTTGTTAACAGATATCAGATTGCACTACTATCTCTATAAATGGGTTTAGAAAGAACGTAACTCGTTCTGGCAAGTTGTTCGATTATGTGAATAATACATCCTACTATATCCATAAATGGGGTTCGAAGTAGTGTAGCTAATTCTGCCAAGTAAGATATTCATCAGTGTGTACTGCTGCCTTTACAAATGGGGTTAAAAGTGATTTAGCTCATTCCTACTGGCATATCTATAACTTTGTACTACTACCTTTTTAAATGGTGTTAAAGACAATAACTCTTTCTGTCAGGAGTATTCATTGTACTACATACTGAGGGGGACACATTTGACCACACACAGTACTTGGCCACATTATACTATCCTAGACATCAAAGTAAATGTACTACAGAATGGCTTTAGAGATAAAATCTGCCTTTTGAATCCAAATCCCAAACCTCGGCTGTGTGCCGTGGAAGGACTTCAACAGAGTTGAGCTGAACCATTTCTTTAAGGAAGAATGGTCCGAAGTTATTGCTGCCAAAAGAGGTTTATTCAGTTATTAAAACAATGTTGCAATTAATGGGTGTGACATGAAGACATGATACATCATGAGTGTTTGTGCTTTGTCAGTTTAGAAGAAAATAAGTCTCTGTAATTGTGAAGATCAGACCACATTTCATCAACAATTTATGCAGAATATACCAGGACATTACACTTTTTCTAGTGACTGTGTGTGATATCCTAAAGATGTTTAAAATAATAAATAATACAATGTCATAGCAAGGACCTGATGTTTATTGAATGGCAGAAGTTTAAAGTGTATTGTAATAATAATAATAATAAAGTTAAATTATTATAAACAGTAAAAACAAACAGTAAAATATTGTAATTTAAAATGATGTGCCAAAACAAACAACCACTAACTGACACGACTGACACCATCACAGAGTAAAAACTCTTCTTGAACTGAGAATTTTGTCTCATTCACTGATTCTGCCACAAGGAGGCATCTTCTCTACAGGAATGAGTTTTTGCAGGACAATGGAGGAGGCCCTGTTCTTTCACAAAACAAGAAGAAGGCTTTGATTGTTCTGTATGTGAGTCTCCTCAGAGTAATGGGTTTAATTTCAAAGAAAACATAAACTATAAACTGCATCTTGAACAATTTCTTTGAGAAAAGTAAGTAATAGTAACATTAAACTTTATGTCGCTGCACCCCTTAAAACTTGATTTTATAGGAGAAATCTTCCATTTTGGAGGATGTACAGAACTAATTTCCAGTTTGGACAAGAAGCTGATCTCATCAGCAAAATGAAACACCCAAGATGTCTTTATAGTGTAGACTGTCAGCTTTAAATTAAGGGGTTGTCAGAACTGTTAGCAATTATTTTTGTTCATAGACCCACATTTTTATTTTTGCCCAAAAGTAAAAGTAAAAGTAACAAATTGGAATTATAATTAAATTGCCCTCAGGAAATAAAATACATGCTCAGTTGGATGTTTGGTGCAGATGAGTTGATTTTACTTGGGCGTGTCTTGGATCAAACCCAGTCGTGTGAGGTGACAATGCAAACCTCTGCACCGATGTGTTGGCCTGAATAGAACACCAACAATAATTTAATTAATAATTTGCAGTTCTATATTACTTTTAAGAAATATAATAGATACAACTGAGTTTGTGGCCCTGGTCTCCTCGGCCTCAGGCAAGTTCCAATTCCAGTGTCTAGGAACTTTCACTGCAAAGGCTCTATCATCTTTTTAACTAAGGCTGGAACTTGGAACAATGAGAAGAGAAGCCTCTGAGGATTTATTAGGGAAAGCTTCAAGCTGCTTCAAGAAAAACTGACATTTTTCCTTTGTTTCCAATTGACACAGAATATTCACAATCTCTTTTTAATCCTCATTCAAAAATAAAGAAACAGTGCACATACTAGCTGAATAAGATTCAGTCCCCTAAACCGTTAAAGGTGAATTCTTCCATTTTGAGTACATAAATGAGAGAATGCTTGCAACCAGCATGTAGACATTTATATTTGAATTTAAATTATATGGAGGCAACACATCTGCAGTATATCAATACAGCCAATTTTCTGTCTGTTTGTGCTTACAGACTACAAAATGGGACAACCCCCACAGCTGAAAATTGGCACACTTGTACAAAATGTCATGGCTCCAGACGTCCAAGACACTTACAAGTGCAGGCTAGTCGAGTCTAAGTTGAGTAAGAATCTGTAAGTCCATGTTCAAATAAAAAAAATTCAAAAAAAATTTAAGAGCACTTACTTGCCATTTTTGTGGTGTTAGCGATAGTATGGTGTGATTGTGTGTGATTGTACTATAATTTATAATAATCAAAAAAGCATTTGCAGTGTAAAACACTGTAGGATCTAATAAGAAGCAATTTTACATAATCAACACTCCCCAAAGACAAGATAGCATGCAACCCTCACCCTGAGTAGAGTGTTTAGGGTGATGAAAAAGATGAACAAGTTCACTTTGTCACATGAAACTGAAGTGTGACTTTATATTTCTGATATGTGAACAATTTCTGTTAAAGGTTGGTTTAGGAACTTTTGGAAGAAAGTTGAAAAGAAAGGAGGGAGTGAATTTCAGGGAAGAAAATGCAGGACTCAGTTGAGTCCTTATAAATTATTTGGTGTGTGCAATGACAAAGTCTGAGATTAATCTGAAAATGAGTCTGAAACAACAACTGAATAATTGTAGCTGAGGCAGATGCAATGGGGGGACTCAAGGAACCAGGATGTGCAGCTACACCAAGCTAATTAGAAAGAAGAGAAATCTGTGAGACTTGGTTCCACATATATTTGTTAATATCATTACAGTAATGACTTGTCTGCTAAATGTGTGTTTCCACTACACATGTCCACTAAATTCCTGTATGAAGTGATATAGTGTAGGAACACTGCAAATAGATCACAACAGAAATGAATAAAATAAATTCAACTTTAGCCTAATGGATAGTGGCTTTTGCCTATTAGCCATGCTAGCTCTTATTGAATATATTTTTTATCTAAAAGATAAAATGGGGAAAAATGGGGAAACAAATCTATGAACTTACACAACAAGAGGATAAAAAACACCTAATCTCAAATCAAACTGAATTAATTTAATAAGGGTAACAATTTGAGTGTTTATTATTTTTGACAAATTGCAGTGACATTCCTGTCAATTATATATAACCTTGCCTATTAAAGCGAATTTTGGTGCGACTGCGGCTTTTCACTATTTCTCTCAGCAGTGATTCAGTGGTCAGGTTGTTCTTTTGTCATTGGTTGCTTTGGTTGTCTGTCAAACGAGGTCTATTGTGGGATTGGTCTTCTCCGGATGTTGCGTACCTTTTGGCTGTACCTGTCTCGCTGTGACAGGCTGATATCTCTTCCGCTCCACGCACAGCTCCCGCCCCTTCTTCCAGCTTCAGCAGAGGAAGAAGGAACTGCTGAAGCTCAATGTGCTACTTCCAGCACTTCCAGTATGCAGCAGAGCCGCGTTGCGATGTGACGCCCTGTGATAATTTTACTGGTTTTGTAGTGGGAAGTAAGGTTCTGAAGTTTAGAATCACAGTAGGTGTTTTGGGGGATGCGG
>OMLM01001422.1:13858-25026 GCA_900302695.1 Helostoma temminkii
GGAAGTGATATGACAAGAGGGGCAGTGTGTGGAGGCAGGATCCTGGCAGTGTGCTGCTGCTTGTGTGTGTAAGAAGGCGGCAGGGTTGGATTCCAAGGTCAGCTGATAAACACCACATTCACTACTCATGAGCGGAGGAAGGTGGAGAACCTGCAACCCCCTATTTCCCTCAATTCCTCCAATCCTAGCGTAGCACTCACCTCAATTAATCACTGGAATTGTTACACCATGGTAATACTAAAAACAATCTCCATGATCACACGCACAAACAAAATTTCAAATTGCTATCATCCATCTCACCTGCTCCTGTTAAAAGCATGGAAAAGGGGGAGTGGAGGAGGTAGTGGTGGATGGGAGAACCGTTCAGTGGCCTCCTCCTTTCTAACGGCCTGGCCAGTGAGATGATGGTGAAAAATTAACGGCAGGCAGCCAAACAAGTAAAGGCGCCAGGGCGAGGGGATCAATGCGCAGCAGCCATGGCAGGAGCAGCTATGTAAAACACTTGCCTTAAGTCAGCCGCATCCGGTTAATATTTAATCCCTCCATCCATCTCCACAAAGAACGTTTTTCCTTTTAGCTTTAGCTGCCGTTTACTTTGATTACACACAACCGTTTGGGGTGGAAAGGAAAAAAGGCAGAAATGATAAAAGAGCATGGTGGGTGATTTGCATGGGGATGGAAAATATTCTCAGGTTTGATAATCGCTTGTAGCTGTATAATGCCAGTGTGAGACAGAAGACAGGAAGTAGGCCTGAAGAAAGAATGATATAAAAAGAGAAAGAGAGAGAGAGAGAGAGAGGTTAGATTTGTAAGGTGGAGGAAAAAAAAAAGAGGTGATGCAGAATAAAGCTTCGAAAACCAAACTGAATTTCACTCCGAGGGGCTGCCTTATTTAAAACAAGAGATATGCAAATAAAGCAGAAGTAGCAAAATAACACTGATATTATCTTCCATTATTTTCTGTGGCGAATGATTTCTAGGGAGGAAATCCAAAACTGTAACTCCCAAGTGAACATGCAAATCCATCTGTGTATTCCTGGGGAGCCTTCTGCGCTCACTCTCATGTTGCTTTTTTCACGTTGCTGTTTTTGCTTCCTCCTTCTACCAACTGAAGTTTCTCATGTTTATTCTACACCAGCACTGAAGACGGCATTTATTACCGAAGCCAAGTAATAACCACACATTGTCAAGAGTGTGGCTTATGAACATATAATAACCTTAAAATGAACAGAACATATGTGCACTTGAGGGCAAATTATAGATGTAAAATTAAAAATAATGGTATGTAACAGAAAATCTATCACTAACCTAAATATCTTTATGACTCACACAGTCACCTGAATCCCGTCTCATACACATAATGCTTTCTATTAGTCTTTAGGACAATTAAAGGGGAATTAAACCGCATGCCACAGCAGTGATTTAAACTCCTAAAAACTTAGAAAATATGGCAAATACAGCTTGAATTTCCTTTTTTTTCCACTGTAGAGCCAGAAGCCTAACAGCCGACCCCAAAATGTGTTTGTCAGCCAGCGGGTTTACTGGAAGGGAGCCTTCAAGATGGGCAATGGCAACTGCTCATTTTCTCACTCACTGACCTCAACTCCCCACTTTACAATGTGAAATAAATGCGGCCCTGTATTAGCCAACAGGGTGAGTAACGGAAGATCAAGGGAACCAGCATCTATGTTAGCCTGCAGCAGCCACTTTGCAAAACACACTATGCATTGTGTATAAATGCACCCAAACATAACACACTCACACGCCAGGTTTGCATGATATATACAATCCATGCAACCTGACCATAGTCTCTATACCACAGTCATTTAACAGGCACTAACAATCTGATGGTAGTGTTTTCAGGTGCCTACGTCATCACATCTTTCTGCTAATGTTTGGTTGCTTGAGAGAACAGCAGATCACAGTTGGTACGGCTATAAATGGACAAAAATGGTCACCCGCAACCACCAACCATCCACCTACAGACACACCACCATGATCACTAATACGGCAAGCTATTGATCAGTGAGCTGGCTGTCGTTTCAAAGGGAAAAGAGAACCAGGGCTGCAGGGCCTGTGACAACACTGACAAGGGTAAAGTGTTATTTCTCTCGCATGCCGACAGCTGGACAAGGGGTGGTGGTGGAGGGGGGCAGTTAGAGAGGGGGTGCTGGAGGGATGTGTGTGCGAGTTTGGAAGGGGGGGCATTCGGCCGGCCGGGCAGTAATTCTTAATTGACACCTGTCAGAATAATGGCGCCAGTCACAGCTGTTGCAGGAGAATTTGTCTATCGTCCCATTCATCTGTCAGCTCTAATACCCATCCTAAAAGCTGCACTACCTCTCTCCATCTTCATCCCACCATCACTCCCAGTGCCACCCACTAACACCTTCTTTGATGCTGCTGTTGGACTAAACATTGGCGCTCACCGCTATCATCAAACATCCTCTCTGTGCATTTGTTCTCGATACGATTCAGTTAATGACAGTATAAGTAACACCAAAACAGATCTTTTTCATTATTCTGCTGTCTATATTCAAACCATGTTCGGATGATTCAGTATTTGGCAAAAGGCTGCTCCAAAAAATAACAAGAATGCAAAATTAAACTCTTTCACTCCTTTGCTCATTTGTTTCCTTTTCAGCTTTTTACTTCCAAGATGTTCTCCACCTAACTTTGTCTGATGAGGTACAACCAAAAGGAACTAAGCGTAAAAAGAAAACATTTTTTCATTCCCTTTTCGTTTACCCTGTCGTCCTTCCACCTTCCTCTACCATCAGCACTTCTCTCTCTTTTCTCTTTGCTTTTCAGTGGCAAAAAACTGAGTATTTATCCATAAGAGAGAGGGATGTGAGATGAGAAACATGCTGGAGAGGAGGAAAAAAAGCAAGAAATAAGTGGAGAGGGAGTGCCAAGAAACGAGAGGAGAGATGAGAGGTACGTGAAAGAGATGGAAAGAGAGAGCGAGAGAGGGGTAGAGAGGCATAGAGGGAGACAAGACGGAGGAGTGCACAGGGGTTGGGTGTCCCTGGATAGGGCTTTTGCTCTTCTGTAGTGGGCCCATCTCGTTTGTCTTGTTTGTTTGTTGGCATCAAAGAGCTGCTTCTCACTCCCCCTGCTCACTGATGTAATGAGTGGGTAAGCTACATGTTTTTTTTTTCCTGCGCCGAGGAATTCAAATACTTATTAGACAAAATATTCTGTAATTGCTCATCTTTTATTGATAGTGGTAACATGTTAAATTTGGCTCTACCAGCCTTTCCCATAGCCTCTCGAGGAGTCACGGCACTGATCAAGAGAGCAAATTTACCCTCTGCAAATGTAATACTTTACTTAAGAAAATTTGAGATGTCAATTTTTGTGCCTTAAATGTTGCATGACTACTTCTCTTGAACGCTTCCCCTCTTATCTTCCTCATGTCTTAAATTATGTGCCGAAGAAAAAACAGCAAACACAACATATTAACAAATTTTCATTAATGAGATTTTAAGCCTTACTTCCCCACTGTGGAACTGTAACAAAATGTAATTACTCAGCACAACACAAATATTACATAGTAATTAAGCACACTTAACAAAGGGGTGACAACAGTAACAGCAAACCGTTTATCAATGCTTTGAGTCCAATTTGAATTTCACAAAAGTTAAAAAAGTGAGTTTGTTATGCTGCTGCAACATTGAAAAACGAGAACAAAAGTTCTTTATTTGGGGGGAAATTGTTTTTCTATGGCATTCAGAAGTAAGACTGCTTGTCAGCCCAGTCCCAGAGGGCTGCTTTCTATCTGTTTCAGACTTGATTTTCTCAGACTTGGATTTTTTTCTTTTTAGGATCCCATGACTTGCTGCTGTTTTTATGTGCTGCAAGGCAGGCAACAAAGCACATCTGGCTGCTTTAATGATATGATTTCCCATCATACTAAGCCACCTCCATTATGACCTCCCACGGAGACATGCTGGCTGCACTTAAGCATTAGGTGTAGGTGTGTGTGTCTGTCTGTATGTCAGTCTGACTGTCTGTGTTTATGGTTGATGGCGTTTGTATGTGTGTGTTTAAAGTGCAGTGAGGGCAACACACTGCTGGTGATGGTAGCAGTGCGCCCTGAGGGCAACCTTTGTTGAGAATGCCCCAGAAAGAACCAGAAAGAAAGAAAGGGCCAAAGACAAGGACAAAGATTAATGCTACAGTGTGAAATATTTCCTAATCTACTTGCGTGTGAACAGGAAAAGCTTCACAAATTAGACACACACATTACACATTACACACTTGGACCTTGCTATCACTACCCATTTGATTGCATTAGTTATTCACTGATGATCAATACCAAAAAACACTGATGTTAATCTTGCTTTCGTGGTGAGAACGAGAGTAATGTTTTTATGCACAGCAAAAATACTGCATTTTACAAAGTTAATAAATGTAACTAATGCACGTAACACATAAACTAATGCCACACACACAGACGCGCACATGCAATCACCAGGGGCACTTGTGGTGACTCAAAGCATTAGAAAAGCGAGCAAAGCATGTTTGACCTCTGACTGGCTCAAATCCCAGATGTAAATTCAACTATTAGTTTCAGAGGATGGCACAGGAGCAAAAGTGGCTATCGACGAGGTCGATCGAAGCCACCTGCTAACGACACGGCGGCTCCAATTAGCGTAACCTCTAGCGGAGCCTGACTGCTAAACATACACATGCTAAAGGGAACACCCAGGAAACATAGAGCACAACTGAAAGGGAGCTGTGGGATCAATATGTGTTCCTGCTCTGTCTGATATCCTTCCTTTTGATTGGGAATAGTGAGCAGATCTAAGAGTCAGAAGTGAGAATATGTAAAGCTGCTGTTAGAGGTTGTTTTCCTGCTCCTGTGGGGAAACAGAGACGGGATCTGAAGGCAGGCCCTGCTAAAGAGGATGACTAACATGACGTGGTTACCGTTACACTCGTTCAAGTTATTCATTCCAAGAAAACTAACACTGGTCAGCGCTAAGCTACAAAAACACACAAGCTCTTTTCACCTCTGTCTCCTACCGCTTCTTTATTACTCACACACAAATACACACGCACACACACACACACACACACACACACACACACTTTTCATGAAATTCTAACATTCTCAGAAACTGTGGAGCCTTTAGGGCATCAGAAGTTATAAGCCGCTCCAACTTTCAGGCCAAAGACACTAGTCCCTTTGCTCAAAATCAACTTTTCATCAAAACAAGACTGTTCTAATTCTCAGGAAGGAGGGTCTTATACAAATCCGGCAACATAAAAAGTGAAAATAAAATTTAAAAAAAACACACCTAGAGGCTACACAGAGCTGTACTCCTCAGGACGCTGGTGTAGACAGAGGGGTGGAGGGGGGCCACATAAATCTCAGCATGCTGATTATTTCAAGGGGAGAATATCACATAACAGCATCGGCAAGTAAGAGCACAAAGGTCGCTGTGTAATCTTAGCTACCTCGGGTATGTAAAATCATTAATCCCTGGGCACTGTGATTCTCCAGCTCGGAATAAACCGGAGGCCTCCAGCGTGGCGGCTGCAGCATTGAGTTGGGAGGACGTTCAGCCAAAGTACGTGAAGACTGTTATGATGTGGTGGTGATTTATTAGCAGGGCTGTAACACATGCAAAAGTGTAAAAACTTCCACAGAATATCTAGAAGTAAAAAAATTATTCCTGGGGTTACTTTGGAGAGCTGATATATCAGGTGGTTAGAACAGGCTTGTGCCATGTCATTAATAAAAGATAAATAAATCTGTTTGCAAGTGTTAAAAAATTCCACTCTTACAATCGAGGGGGAAACTTCAAGAAAATGTACTTCCACTTCGACACAAATAATTAAGAGGTATAATTCAAAGGATCTAAAATAAAACCAAGATAGAACATAAAAATAATGTACGGAAAGGTTAAGGTGCTGTAGCTCATCTGGGTTGCTTATTACAAGGTTATAAGTGTAGTGGTGGTTGGGGGACGGCGAGGGCTTACCGAGGTCATTAACTGGCATTGTCTCCTGATGTGATTAGTCAGGTAGCAAAGTCCATTTGTCACCTGCACAGGCAAATTGAGTTGGTGCTGCACTAGGGGCTATGGGGACTGTATAATATCAACTTGATTACATCAAGGCAGCTGCGGACTTGACACCTTACTGAATTTGTCAGCATTAATCGTTAGGGCCTGTCACAAATCCATCAGCTCCACAGATAATTAGGGCTCTCTCTAATGAAGCCAACGGGAAGCAACCTTACCCCCACCCTCTCTGTACACACACACACACATCTATTTTCATAATTAACCAACGTGCTCCACAGAAATAAGAGCGACTATCTTATCTGCTCTTCCTCGTCTGCGTCCTCCTGTAAAAGTATCTAAGACTGTATAGGATGAAAGACGGAGTCACTCCATTCTGTCTTTTAATTGTCCCTGCTTTCCCTTCTCGCCCTGGTCACCTTTACATCAGGTAATTCATGATGAGGTGAGTGTAACAACACACACCACAGCATGCATGAGTGCACAGACAAACAACTACTTTAACATGCAGGTTTTTTAAGCTTCTATCCGCCTTGGCGTTTTTTGGATTCCTATATGTGAATTTTCTGTAAGTAGTGAATGCTACATTTGTTTCATCTGTAGAAAATCTCCTATGTTGTCCGTTCATGTGGATGTTAAAAGCGTACACACATAAACACATAAAATGAGACTGAGCAAACTGTGCAATATTTAGTTTGAAAAAATGCTGTTTTAAAATGATCATATTTATGACAATGAAACTGCAGTATTAACTGCAAAAAAGTAATAAACTGGAAATTGAAGTTTAAGAAAATATTCACTTTGGGAAAGCTAAGCAATATGGAAAACCAGTTACTGCTTTAAAAAGCTACATCAGAAGAATAAATTATATTGTAAATTGTAAAATGTTTATGAATGATTGCTAAACACACAAAGAATTAGCACAATTAGAACTTTCGCTTTATTTTCAATTGGGGGATTATTGTATGCAGGATATGGTCTTGAGAGACTTAAGTAAAACTTAACATAACAAATAATATTCTTTAAAAAAAAGCCAGAAGGTGAGAAATGAAAAAGAAACCTAGGGACAACAAGTCTGCTATTGTTTTTTTAATTGTCTGACTTCTGATTTCCATGCTCAGTCTCACCATGAGCAATTTCCTCTCTGAGCAGCAGCACAGAAGCCACAGATCAGTACCAGCTCTCAGTGGAGCATCAGGCTAGCCTCGTGTGTGTGTGTGTGTGTGTGTGAGTGTGTGTGAGTGTATGCATGTATGAGTATGTGTGTTAGCTATTTGTTGCTACTGGGAGCTTGGCGTTGGGGGCATTATCTCTGACCAACCATCATGTTCATGGAAGAATGGAAAACATCCAGTCTGCCAAACTGTGATTGACCATTACAACCCATGATGTGCATGGCACTCAGTAGACAGTGCAATGGATCAATGTGTGTGTGCGTGTGTGTGTGTGTGTGTGTGTGTGTGTGTGGTGAGAGAGGGGAGGGATGGGGTCACAGTGATGTCATGTTTTCATGCATTCAGCTACACGCAGAAACGAAAGGGGAGTCACTTTTTCTCCACTGTGTAGGGGCCTTATCCAGAATTATATTTCTCCACAACAACAGGAGAAAGTCGTTGACACACAAACACACACTCAGAGAAGTAGGAGGCTCGATATCTAAATCTGAGTCCTTCGCCCAGTCTGAGTGGGCCACAACTCATGTGAACGGTGCTTCGCTAGAAAAGTAAAGGAGAAAGAAGAGTCAATCGCGAGCACCGGTTGAACGTTCTCCATCCTACACTCCGTCTCATCCTCCTCATCATCGTCATCACCACCACCACCATCATCATCATCATCATAACCAGCTCTCTGCTTAAAATGATAGAAAAAAAAAACCTGCTGAGTTCAAAGTCTTCAACGGCTGGCCCTCCTGTTCGACCCGCTTTGCACCTCATATTTCAAAATCTCTTTAAAATTCTGTAACTGTCTTTTGTTCACTCCAGTTGTTAATGCCTAACTTCAAAGGCTCGGCCTCATTAGCACAGAGGTAGAAACCCCTGTCACTCATTTACATTTGTTTAAAGGCTGCAAGGAGACGAGAGGGGAAAAGGGGGAGTCCAAATCCAAACCACTAGAAGTCAACCTTGTCGGTCCTCTGCCAACACTTAGTTATATCAGTTGGTCACATAGCAAATGTTATAGCCCCCTCCAGCAGTGGATATTAATGTCATTACTGCACCGATTCTTACGGTGAATGCGGATTGAGTTTGGATGGGAAAGTGCAAACCCTTAACAAAAGGCATACAGAGACACTCAAACATCTGATTTAAAAGGAGTATTTAGACTGAATCTTGCTGTGAGCTATTCCAACATACACACCGTCCTTTCATCTGCTTTTAGCACAGTCACTTATAATAAAATGAGTTGATTTTCCACCAGCACTCGCAACTTTCTTTTTTTGTTGTTTTTGTGACTTTTTTTTTTTCTTTTTCGTTCCTGTTGTTGAGACATGATGTCTCAGTGTTTCACTGGCTAAACCTACCAGAGGCATGCCTGTGTTCGTGGAGGGATTTATTGATGTTTATCAGGGATGAACAGATCAAAGACTGCCACCTGACAGGCGATCAATCACGCATCAAATCAAGAATGGCAATCCTCTAATAAAATAGAAAGAAAGGAAAAAAAACGTCTCTCACCAATTTTCTCCCCCTTCTTTCCCAGTCAATTATTCATCATTACTCACTCTTGAACCTCAAAAGCTTTCTTTTATCCCCCATAACATGCCATTTAGTTTATCTCACCATTCTTAAGAGAACTTTCCTGGCAAATAAGGATATAAAAAATCCCAAAGTACCATTGCGCAGATGTGTGCGTCATTTGCGCGACTGGTCACATTTTAACTCAGCTATGGGTCAGAAGGTGAGTTCCGCGCTGTGTTAATAACACAGCAATTTTAATTTAATCTGAGTTAAATAAATTGCTGCACGCAGCACAACTAATGTCTGTGAAGTGGAAGGAGATGTTTTCATTTGGAAGTTGTAAATAAAAATGTGTTGGGATGGGAAATTGTTGTAATGGAGGGGCGGGTTATACCTGCTGATCGCCGCGGCTCTTGCTGCTTTCTCCTCGGCATAGTGACCGTCACGTTCCACGGTGCTTCTCATGCAGGAATTACAAAGAAACAGATGTCTGTCAGTTTTGAAAAACCATCCCGTTTTCGGGGCAGAGGGTTTTGATCTCGGAGCTGAAAATGTCAGTCTTCTTTTCAAACTGGCTGCTCTTTTTTCGGCTTAATGGTTGGATCGGCTTCAGCGAGAATAAGCTCAAAATCTACGAAGGGATTCGGCCAGCTCCTGACACCTTCATGTCCATCAAAGATCATCTTCCTTTATCTCTCTCATGACAGAGTAAAAAAAAAGAAGCATAGCAGACAGAAGCAAGCAAGCACCTTGAAACCCAAGTTTTCAGTTCACTCCCACTGGAAAAATCCCCCTAATCTCCAGTGCTGTTTGGAGGGGGACGGTAGCTTGCTGCGCCTTTTACGCACACCAAAACTAAAAAATAAATAAACTCGGGCGGTAACCAAACAAATAAGTCCCGTGTGAGCGCACCGCTCAGCTCTGATAAGTAATGTATCCTCGTGTTTCCTTCTCTTCTTGTGCCAGAAACCTGAAAGAGAGAAACGGAAAAGGGGGAAAAGATAGACAGGCATTAGATGGGTTAATGTCAGTCCCGTCACCACCACGCCACCTCAGCCCGGATCCAGCCTCACCAGTCCGGCGGAGACTTTTCCCTCCCTCCCCTCCTTCCCTCTTTTGCTCCCATTGAAAAAAAATAAATGGGGCGAGCAGGGCTTCTCTCTTACTTACGTTTTAAGACTCGCGGAAATGATTTCCACCGCTCATCTCATCGCATCTTGGACAGTCTGTTTTTTTGGAGGGGTGGTTGATGCGGTGGAGAGGGTATCACTTGAGAGAGAGGGGAAACAAACAAGACGCAGGCGCATCCAAGCTTCGCCAACAACAGATCAGATCGGCATGGACTAAAATATTTGTCTCTTTTAAAAAAGCAAATAAAAAAAAGAAGGGGGGAAAACTCCAGGGACTGATCCGAGATCTCCCAAAAAAAGAAAAAATGGAAACGCGGTGGATCCAGAAGCTGTTTCAGACAGTCTCAACTGATAGACAGACGCATCGAGTGGCTTTTCCTGCTACATTTTTACTCCTCCCCTCTCCACAAGCGTCACCCCTGACAGAGGAGCCTACCTGTCAATCTTTTTAATTGTCTTGTTTTCCCCTTCTCCCCCGCCTTCTCCCTTTGCTTAAAAAATCCAACTATCCGACAAAGGAAATGATGCTTTTTGGAAGTTATCGCGACATGAACTGAAACTAAACTTATATGAACACATCGCGCAAATCACAGCAAGTATCACTGAAGTATGAGGCTGTTGCAACTTACATGTTATCTACAGCTCATGAAAGAGGGCATTGACTTAACAAGAGTGAGGGGTTCGAGTCCCAGTGGTGGGGGGGACAAGGGTTCAGTGGTCCAACATGTTGTAGTAATAGCCTGGATGCTTATAGAAAATGACAACAGATGATATCTCTGCTAAATGAAACGTGCAATCAGAATGGAATGCAAACAAGACACTTTCACACATGGTTGATACACGCTTTGGTTACAGGTGTAGACTACGTGCGAGCACAAACATGTTTTGGCAGCAGAGCTCCTCGAATAAAAATGCGAAATTAAACGCAGGCGCATTTGCGCGAAACGTTCTGTGTTTATGTTTTGCATTTCCGAGTGTTTGAGAAGCGCTGTCGGAGTCTGTGTTGTTTTAGCGGAGGGGAAAGAGCTTAGGATATGTTAGGAGATGAGGATTGATTTGTTTCACCTTACTAGGAAGTGAGTGTTGTGTCCGGGAAGGGGAGGGACTCCCGACGACAAGTCTGGGGCTCTGCTGTGCTGCTTACAAGGCTGCGCCAGTGCAATGTTTTAATCCTAAACACTCCGTTGCGTGATGTTTACTTTTTGCTTAATTAAGTAAAAGTCGTGCTTCAAAGTACAGTAGCTTTTATTTTTATTTAAAAGCGCGTTTGACCCAGGGGTGCCCGGTCTGGCCTGCACAGTGCTGTGCATGTGCAGAGGGAAAGC
>OMLM01001422.1:25046-49502 GCA_900302695.1 Helostoma temminkii
CTATAGCGCAGGCTAATGGCAGTCGGGCTTATTACTGCCACTATTACACGTCAAGTTGTCCGTGAACTTTGTCACATTTTGGAGCCATGTCCAACCTACTGTTGGTAAGAAACGGCAGGAAAGCGATTTCGGTAATCAGCGGGGGGCACAGAGTCACCGACGCACTTTCAGGAGTTCATCTGGTTGCGCGACGCTTCATCATAGATATGTCCTACTCAGCGCACTTCATGGATTTTAAAGGATCCTCCATAGCGAGCAGCATGAAAAAGCTCGTCGTAACTAAGCTTAGTCCTAATTTCAGAGAGGCCGTTTCTCTCCAAACCGTTCCGGTCCCGACACCCGGAGACGCGGACTTGCTCGTGAGAAATCGGTAAGTTGTTGTTTTTGAAACGTGAAACAGAAACAGATATTGTTTTCTCAAATCGTCTTCAGAATATAACTGAGATCCAAAATGTGTTGCGAGTCTTTTTTGTGGCTCGTAACTGGACACCTATCTGTCACTATATTGTTGAGAAGTTGTAAAAAGGGCTCCGCTTACCTCGATTTACCCATGTCCAGCACCTGCGATCATCATCATCATCATTACAAGATGGCAAAATACGTGAGGAATAAGCGCTGTACTGTAATTCCAAGTTCCGCCCTCTCTGCATTTGTCTATCAATCCATCGCGGCATCTCTCCCTCTCTCTCTCTCCCTCCCTCTCTCCCTCTTTCTCTCTCTGTCCTCCTGTCTCTCTCTACGTCACCAACCTGCAAACAGAAAGTCATGGGGGTGGAGGGAGGCAGGGGGGGGATCAGACTGGCATGAAGAGATGGAGATGATGGAGAAGGAGATGCAATGTTACATGGCGCGGGAACTGCAGCATCATTTCTCTCATTCGCGGCAACAGAAGGCAGCAGTTTGTTTACAGTTAGAGCAGAGTGAATCCACCTGAAGTCAGTGAGAGGCTGCACCTGATTTTCTCTTCCCATAGTCTGAATGATAGATAATTAATTAAGCTAAACATTAGTTCATTTAAATTGTAAAAAACATAAATTAACTGTGTGGAAATGTGATTTCCGGGTCTGTTTGTGATTCCAGCTGGAGGTAATAACTTACCCTAATGTTGATTTAATACTACATTACTGACTCTTTATTTGCCTGATCTGATCTTAAATGTTAAATTAGCCTTACACAAATGCACCTCGGGGTTTATTGTGGTATTTACTGCCAGTAAAATGTAGTTTTCCATCGAATCGAGTGTAAAACGTATTACATTAGTGTCTTATTGCCTTGTAAGACAGCGATCATTTGCTGGTGAACTAAGACCTTTGGCTGAGGCATCACAGTCACAGGAACTGGAAATATGTTTTAACTACCAAAGACAAGAAATATTTCTGTTTGTGGAGTCGTGTGTGCAAACTGAGAACCACTAATTCCGTTTTGCACAGCTTTAGTGTGAGCTTAATGAAATTTCCAAATGTGAAAGTGAGAAATCTCACAGAGAAACTGAAAACATCGTGGCTGCAATGAAGATCTTTTTTTTTTTATTAGGTAATTTACTGACCACATCCTTGAGCTGCATCGTTTTAAACACACAGCTAAATCTTTAAAAACCGAGATTCCTGAGTGCTCTTATACGTATTCAAATACATGACTTGTATGTGAAAGACAGAGGTGGCATCAAATTGTGTGATGTGCTTTTTATGATATTTTTTATCTTGTGAATGCTTGGTCTAAAATTCATATTCTTGTGTATGAATTTCTTAATAACAATAGACCCCAAAACAAATAATTAACTTGAATCTAAATGTCACTTTTACTATAACTCAAAAACTCAAAAGGTCTTAAAACCATATCATATAATTTAGTATTTTCACAGCGTATCTCCTCACACACACAGCATGTTTTATATTATAAAACTGTATTATTTTTTTTTACACAGATTGTGACTTTATTCTCACAAATATCAGTTTGCTGAAATTTATTTTAACTCTTCAGTGTCGGTCGTATATACTGAAACAGTTGCACCTTTGGTGACAATGTAGTGTTTCTTTGAGGACACTTGATTCTATTTCACAAATAAGAGGTTACTGTGATTTGTTTTAGAGATGTAAAGAAGTCAAATCAGTGTTTTTGTTGTGACCCATCTATAAACCACAGACGCATTATCTACAGGCTCAAAGTACACATGTGACATGCACAGTAATGAGGCACAGCATGCGTGCCACTCTAGAAGACGGTAAATGATTTATTTATGCATTTCTTTCTCACATATTTGTTTCCAGTATGTTACCAAAGTAAGATGAAAACGGCCGTCTTCGTGTTGAGGCAAGAAGCAACCATGATTTTTAAAAGTGCAGTTTGTTGTGGGTGTCTCTGAAGACAATGAATCGTGACGTTATGCAGTGTTTTTTATGATACAAGCCTTTCCCTGTCAGTGCAGGACGGTTCTCTTCAAGAGAAAAGGGAATTATTGCCAAAACAAACCAGTGTGTCTGTGCCCCGTACAGACGTGTCTAGAGAAAGAAGCTAATGTCTTGACCTTCAGACAGGAATTCAGGAAATAGGTGCTTACGCTAATGACAGTCAACAGTCATTCGAGTACATTCAAGTCACGGTGATTCTTATGTACGGCTTTTATTTGCTTATAATAATGTAATTGTTTTCTCACCTTTGATCAACACAACGGTTGTTCTTTTCTCTGTGTTTCAGTTTTGTGGGGATCAACGCCTCTGATATTAATTACTCAGCAGGCCGTTACGACCCTTCAGTGAAGCCTCCTTTTGATGTCGGTTTTGAGGGTATTGGCGAGGTAGTCGGCCTCGGCCTCAGCGCCAGCTCCCGTTACACCGTTGGGGACACTGTGGCCTACTTCGGGAGCGGTGCATTTGCTGAGTACACAGTGGTGCCAGCCAAGGAGAGTGTGCCTGTCCCTGCCGTGAAGCCAGAGTTCCTCACCCTGCTAGTCAGCGGTGCCACTGCCTACATTGCCTTAAAGCGTCTAGGTGACCTGGCCAAAGGTGAGACTGTCCTGGTCACTGCAGCTGCAGGAGGAACAGGGCAGTTTGCAGTGCAGTTTGCCAAACAGGCAGGTTGTCACGTGATTGGGACCTGTTCATCCAACGAGAAAGCCGGCTTCCTTAAATCCCTCGGCTGTGACAGGCCGATCAACTACACCACAGAAGACCTGGCCAAGACAGTAAGGAAAGAGTACCCACAAGGCATAGACGTGGTGTATGAGTCAGTTGGAGGCAGTATCTTAGAGCTTGCAGTGAACAGCTTGGCCAATAAGGGCCGTCTGATAGTGATTGGCTTCATCTCAGGGTACCAGACTGCATCAGGGATACCACCCTTCAGAGGAGGAACACTACCAGTCAAGCTTCTGCAGAAGTCAGCCAGCATTCGGGGTTTCTTCCTGCCCCATTTTTTAAGTGACTACAAGGAGGCTCTCAGTAGCATGATGCAGATGTTTGCCAAGGGGAAGCTAGTTTGTGAGGTGGATTGTGGGGATCTAGCACAGGAGGGAAGGTTTGTAGGTTTGGAGTCAGTCTTCCGGGCTGTGGACTACATGTATGCTGGGAAAAACCTGGGCAAGGTCGTGGTGGAGGTGGCACCACCCTCTGTTAGTAATAGTAAACTGTGATTTAACTGGTTGTTAATGCACTTAAGAAATCACACTTGAACTCAAATGATTGTTTAACAGGGGTTTAATCATTTACTTTAGTTTTGTAAGATGTCTGAAAGGGCATTATAAGTAAATAAATAAAATATTCTGGTATATTTGGTGCTAGCATACTGTGAATACTAAATGTACTTAAATTTGCAAGCATAAATTGAATATAATAATAATAATAATAATAATAATAATAATGATGATCAATGAATAAAACTGTTTATTAATAATGACATATACACATGGACAACTGAAACTGAAACGTGAAGCGTGTGTATTTTATTTTTCCAGAAAATATTTTAGTATTTTCTAATCTTGAGTGCCCACCTTCTTCCACAAGTCCACTTCTGAAATAACTTTAGACCTGCTGCCATAATGTGCTTGCTTTTAGCGCTCTCGGGCACTTTATCTACCATAAATGTTTTATGATAGACTTCATTGTTTTTCTAATAGGGGCTTACATTGGTATGTGCTTGTCAAAAGTGAGTGCTGCTCCAGGTGTGCTTGGCATTTCATTGCCTGTTTGTGGCTGACAGAAACGGCATTCACACAATCAATCTTTTCATTCACATGCCCTGAAGCTGCACATAATAAAAAAAAATTAGTCCAGCTAACCAGGAGTTGGACTAGAAAATGCCATTACTTTTCCCCACCATGAGTGGGGAAAAACACTCTAGTGAATGTATTGCAGAATGCCCTCTGACATATTTTTTCATTTCCATTTTTTATTTATTTATTTTTTGTATTTAATTTAGTTTTGGAAGCAAGGAACAAAGAAGTGCAACATACCTTAGGAAGTTCAGTCACAGCTTTCTACATAAAACCCAATGATTATCAATGCTGTAGAAAAGATATATATGCTTTTTTTGTGACTTTAATACCTCAAAACTATAAAATATCTAACGGGGTTTAACTGTTTTTACACTAAGCCCTATGAAATAACCTGGTCCGCTAAAAGCAAGAAATGGACATGAGCTGCTGTATGTCCATGTTGTATTAATGTACTGTATGTCATCTAAAACAAACACCTGTTCCTACCTGGCAGGGAGAGCTGTAGTGCTCATGCACTGTGAACATGCTATTTCCTCATCCAGGTGGCCACTCAAAATATAACCCAGTGTGAAATACCTTACAGGTGTGACCCCAGCATGCAAAGCTGCTACCTCCACCAGACGGTGCAGGAAATCAGAAACACACCAGGCCAAGGCTGTTTTAAATCCACGGTGGACGAAGTCAGAACAACACTCAAGATCTATCACTCAGATGTTTTCATATTTAGGTGATTTTTTTTTCAGGCCTGGTATATTTTACAATAACTCAATTGTCTTTATGTAAAAGTTATGATTGGCACCAGAATATGTATATTTAATCATAATTCTGGTGGATAATTTAGTTTCCAGCTCCATACATATTTTCCTTTACTGCATTTATCATCATTTTTTACAGTACAGGGACATGATCGAACATGTCTTCTGCAAGATGCAATGTTTGATCCATGAGATTTAAAATTTATTGCAGTAGAAGATGATTGAAGAGACCTTAAGACTATAATTAAAGTGGGTGTGACCCATTAGAAATGCATTGAGTTTATCTGACCAGCAGAACAAACAGGCATTGTTAAATTATTGCAATCGGATCTGTAACAGCACTGTTTGCTCAGGCGTTATGACACAAAAGCAAGCTCTGACATGTCATCCACACAAAAGGTGCGAAATGTGACGACGCACATGGATGTTTGGATGAATTCTGCATCCATGATCCACAGCCAGGAGGAGGCCAGGTTTAGCATCTCTTCAATTAACAGGAGAGGCCTCGTCTGTGTGTCCTCCAGGGCCTACCTGTACCTCCGCTGATTAGTGAGCAGTCACAGCCCCAATTAGAGAACACAGGAACCTGGAGAGACAACACTCTTTATTTAATTGGATTGTGTTGCAGTCGTAGGCTGCTAACTGGCAACGTATTGAAGCAACCTGGAGCTGTGGAGCATAAACAAGACATTAAAGACAGAGGAAGTCTTCTAGAGATGCTTTCGTACACTTTTGTGTGACAGTGTTACTGTGGAATTATATTAAGTGTCTCACTCCTTTTAGGAGTTACCGTAGTACTGCTCTTCAATAAGGGTCATTAACACCAGTTAAATTTGAATACTAATGTAAGTAATGGGGGATCAACTGAGTATACCCTTTTTAACCTGATGCAAATAGGAATGGCTTACAGTAAATACAGAGGTAGATTATAACAGGTACCTAACTGATTGTGTGGCATATTTTGAAACTAAAAAGGTGAACTCATAAAAATGAAAACATACCTGTTCACTTACACACTCAGGACTTTGCTTATCTTCTATTTTTTGTTCTGTTGTTGTTGTTTTTTAACTTTCCCATTACTGGTTAAACAATTACATTTTTGTAGCTCTTCAGTCCATTTCAAATTTCGGTCCAAGACAACAGCGCACTGCTGGTTTTCACTGTTGCACGTTGACATTCGTGGTAGTGAAATTCTCAAAGGTCTTTCTGTCTCTTTCTTTACTAAACCTTTTTTTCCCACAGTCTCCCCTTGCTGAAACATGTGGCACATAACAAAGACATCACCCTCATAGTGTGGGATGGTAGTCTACCTCCAGGCACCTAAGGCACACTGGCTGGCTGCTTGGTGCTGCCAGGATCCAGACAGTCCAGTTTCTCTACAAGTCAGTCAGACCCCCTCAACTCCCCAACTCCCTCAGCCCCCGTCACTCCTACCTCTGCCTAATTACCAAACCTAAACCCCACTCAACTAATTAGCCACAGCAGACCCAGGAACTGTGAGCAAAGATAGAGAGATGGCTTCATTCAGGAAATGCAATGTGTGTGTATGTGTGTTAAAGAGAGAGAGAGAGTGAAAGAAAGAGACAAGAAGAAAGGGAAATAGAATATTCAAGTCTCCTTTAGTGAGCGCATCTCTACAGCCAATTAAAGTCATTTATTAAACTCTTTGCGAAACCTGAGTCGTGCATGACAGAATGATAGGAGGATGTATTTGTTTGTGGCTGTGCATGTGTTTGTGGATATTTAGTAGCGTGTGGGGGTTTTGTGCACATACCCACCCTCACAGACACACACACAAACGTCCACATGTGTCTCAGTATGGCTGGCAATCTGTTGCCGTTTCTGTCCATCAGCGGCGCGAGAGCTCAGTGGGACATAAATTACAATATGCAGCAGCACCACTTGTGTAAGTCTCAGTGAATGGGAGGAATAACTTTCTTAATCAAGTTCTCCTGATTAATTGTAATAAAGGTGTCATCTGTAAATGTGTCCTCCTGATTGAGTAATTCGGGGCCAGAGACAGTAAGCACATCCCTGGTGATTGGGGGGTTGGACAGAGTTAGGGGGCTGTGAGGGAGGGAAGGTGTGTGGAGGACATACTGAGACACAAATAGCTCCTGGGCACACTGGCAGCCTTCGCACAACTGACAGTTATGAAATACAATTATCAGTGTGATCTGCTTAAGAATTCATCAGCGGCTTCACCGGCCAGTAAAGACTTTCATAGAGAGACAGAATGGGGGAGAGAGGGAGGGAGACTGACACAAGAGGAGAAGAGGCCTCACTGATTAAATGAGATTTTTATTTTGTCCACCAGATTGTTCACATTATGTTACTCTATTGTGTAAGGATTATCTTTTCTGTTGTTTTCTTCTGTTAGTATTGCCTGCTTTGTCCTATGTTACCCACAGAAATTCAGCCCAAACTATTGGGATTGGAAAAAAATGTGAACATTTCAAAAGTTTTGTAAATGTTTTGTGCATTTATCAATCTTAATCTTAAATTTGTGCAGATTAAATCAATCTTCTTGAGCAGCTTGTATTAACACATGACCTTCTGCAAAGGAAAGCTGCACTCACACTGTGGTTTTTGACCAGAAATGTGTGTGTTTTATTTTTCTACTTTTAAATCTCATAACTTATCAGGGTTTTCCAGCAACTCCAAGCCCTGGATTGAGAACAACTGGTCTGGGTTACATTTGGTAATTTTGCAGGTGATAATTTCCAATTGGAGATAGCCAGACTCAAGAGCAACTCAAGCAACAATCAATCAAGATTTTTTTGTTTTTCCTTAATCATATTACAACAGTTTGATTTACTGTCTTCACTACAATTCAGTATGGCAAAACATTAGCTTTCTTCTCTAACAAACATGTTGAATAAAAGATCAAAACGATCGCAATCATTTCTATTTACCAGCTCAGATCTCACTCAACAACATTCATCATCTTTTTCTACCTACATTAACCCTTTAGGACACCTTCTGTGGCCTCTGGAGAGACGTGAAGGTCCCTAGCTGTATCTTTTCAGATGTAGACATATATTCAGGTTAGAAGGCAAGGGCACTATTCACCACTGAAGGATTAATGACAACATCATGGCTATCTCTATGCTGACCAGTCCCATATTTCCATTGGCTGGATAAAGAGAAGAGAGAACATGGTGGTGTGAGAGTGGGAAATATGAGGATTTTGTCAGTGGGATGATGGACAGGTCCTCAGTCCAGTTCCCTCAGGTCCCCCGTCCTCATTTTTTACTGGCTTGAGCAAGGCAGCGTCTCTGCGGCCAAGGACACAGGGGTGTCAGCAATGCGTCTGGGTAACATCGTTCATCAGGGCGCATCGGTAATGGGTAGCTCTCTGTGACAGTGGTCATCAGGACACAAAAGCAAAAGGGCCCATAAACATTGCATGACAGATGGCTGGGAGGACAGCTTCAGACAGGGAGGGAGGGATGGAGAGCGAGAGATAAAGTGAGATAGAGAGAAAGCGAGAAGGACAGAGAGGTGGAAGAGAGATCTCAAGCTGGATTGTTAAGTCGTAGGAAATGTCTCAGGTGCTGGATGGTTTATGAATGTGCATGTTCAATGTCAGCTGTGAAAGCAAAGAACTGGCCACCACCAGGGAAATATCTTGCAATTGATGTCCAGAAAAGACCAAGAATGACTGTAGAAAGTGTAAATAGCTTCAGTAAATCAGATGACATGCTGAAATTAAAGCAGCATTTTTTTTCCAGCAAAAACACAGAAACAGCTGAACTTGGAAGAAAATCACTAAATGGAACTGCTCACAATTTGATTTTGAGAACTCATATTTTTGTCTTTTTGCCCACTTCCTTCTTTTTTGTTCACTAGAATGTCAGCTGTGACTTTGGCCAATTAGTGCAGTTAAACCATTTAACCTTCAGGATGGCGTCTAAAGTGCAAGAGAATTGTCAAAAAAGAAGATCCAATAAGAAAGAGGTGTTTGCTCAAAAGCCGAACATACAGTAGAAAGAGAAAGAGAGTCGTGCTTGATGAGAAAGGATGAAAGATTGTTGATGAGGCAACTTGAGAGATACAAGCCTGCAGCGCCGATATGTCAGAAGATTTCATCAAAAGGATGTTTTGGCACAACTCCGACTTTGAAGAGTTTGACAGATAAGCATGCCACGTTGGAAGAGTTGGCCTGAGGAGGATGATGGAGTTAAATAAATTACAGTGTAAGCAGTCTGAGTTGGGGTGAAAGTTAAGGGAACAATTATTGAGGTGAGAGCAATGACAGAATGCGAGAAAACAGGTTGTGTGAAAATGAGGTGAGGTGAGGGTGTCAAGGGGTGAGGGCTGTCACAGAACCTGTTGTAGGTCCCCACAGAGCGAAGACAATTGTTGTGTTAGCAACACCTTTGTTCCTTTCATGATGTATACTTTGTCTTTGTGTGTTTACAGGGAAATCAAGTCCCAAATGTGAAGTATCATCTTAAAAACACGGGGAAATGTAGCTCCCTGCCCACCATAGTGATGCCGCAGGCCACGCTGCGTCTTTCTTTGTTTTGTGGAAACAGCCTTGCCCGTCCATTAATCGTCATCCATCCATCCTGCGCACCTGTATATAAAAGGGAAATTAGAATATCCATCACTCGAGCACAACGTCAGCATGATTGATGGGTTAGTCATAGGATCCCCTCCGTTTCCTACCCAAGTCTGTGTTTCAGGAGTGAGAAGTGAACATTATCTAGCGCCATGATCAGATTTAGTCTGCACATTTCCATCTAGGAGAGCATTTTGAGTGGATGATACACAATCCCTATGTGGAGGCAGCCAGCAGAAGGTTTATGGAAATCTAATATCATAAGGTCTTTTGGTTTGTTAGACTTGTTATTCATGGAGTGGGCTGGTGACACTTTTGATATAACAGTATAAGACAATGTAACGAGGCAGAATCTCATTTTGTTGAAGTGTTTCTGTCAAACTGTAGTCTGAAGGATGATGGGGAAAATCTGTGCAAACAGGTTTTGAGTGGGGTGTGCTAAGACTAAAATACCAACTGTTCTCAGAGAAAAGCTTTTGGTAAATAACAGGAAACATCCTCTGAGAAGGCGATTTGAATGCTGCGAAGAGAGCAGGATGTACATTTGTCTTTTTAAATAAAGCAGAAATTATTCAAACAAATAAATAAATAGTCAGCGCAAACAGATGACAAAAATTCAACTAACGCACGAGATTAATGTTGGGATTTCATTAAAAACAGCTGGATTTAGTGTGATGTTACGGAGTAATTGTACTTTGAAGAATTCAATTCAGCTGGGAATGTTAAACCTTTGGTTTTTTTGTCATAATCAATTAATCTAATTATTGGTATTGAAAAATCCATATAGTAAAGGTTTACATCGCTCCTTTTGTGCCTGTCTCTCTCCTTGTATGTGTGTGAGTGTATGTGTGTGTGCTTTGACGAGGTGGAGACAGGAGCCCTAACGCTGCAGGATGGAGAAAGGTGAACAGGAAACAGAAGGTGCCCATGGAGGAGGTATATGACATCTGTCAGGATCCAGGGTGGGTGGGGGATTCAGCGACCCCCCCTTCCCACCACCTGAGGGTCACCCATCGCACCACAGTCGCTGAAGTTGTCAAGGCATCATGACACTTCCTTGGCAATGGTGGCCGTGAGCCGGACAGCCTCGGACATTCGAGACACACACGTATTTTTGAGTAAATTTGTCTGGGGGGGTAGTGGAGGGGGGGCATTCTGTATGTGCTGTTTGTGACTTCTATGTACAGAAATGTCATTGTCCTGCTCATTGTTTGTTTGTTTTTTCATGTTTCCCCTTTCTCTTCAGGGTCCTGGATGGAGGAAGGTCAGATGACATGGCAAGGTCAACAAACAAAGAAACAGAAGGAATTAAAATATAGAAAAACAGAGCAGATGAAATGTGGCAGTGTGTTTTTATCTCTGTAAGGTTGATGGCATGTAACAGCCATTATTCTCCGGTGTGTCCTCTGCCCCCCATTGGCTATAACAACAACGTCTGGCAGGGCTGCCAGTGTCATGTCATCTCAAACTTCTGCTTAAGTGCATGGACACCAAGGGGTCACTTCAAATAAGTATCAACTTATTCATTCTTACTAGTCAGATGTGTTTGGTCAAGTTACATTTTTTGCAACTTTAATGATCTTTATCAAGGGAAAAGGTAAAAGAAAATCCCTACAAAAAGTTGTTTGATTTGTCCAGACCTCTGACTCGCTGCCGCATCTCTGATTTTTTTCAGTTAATTCAGTCGGCTGCTAATTGGAGCATCCCCTGTGTTCTTGTTAAAGTGAAGCTGTCTGGTGACCTTTTTCTTAATTTATCACACACTCACCAAATAATAATACATTATCAGCCGCTTCTCATTACCTCAATTTGTCCTCAAACGTTTGTTGATATGAGCACATTAGTTGTTTTTTTTTTTTTTGTTGGAAAGAAATCATGGAAATTGATAAACATGTAGTAATTATGGATATAAGTTTGTACAGTCAAGCCAGACTTTCAGTCTCTAGAACTTTTATCAGGACAAGGAACTCCACTTTGCTTTATATTCTTGCATTACACACAAATTTGAAGAATTTTACTTTTCCCATATTTGATTTGACTTTGCCAGCTTTGCATCTTGTGTCATGAGACTGCTCATCCTTTCAATAGATGTGGGAAGTTTAATACTTTTTGGCAAAATTTTGTTTATATCTAGACTATTATAAGTGAACAATAATGATATGCTTTTTTAAATTACCAGACTTCATCCTAAATAGCCAGCAAAACCCTGTTTGTCATGACTTTGAATATGTTTGGCTCAGGCTGTTGCAGGTGAAGCCTGGTCTTCACCCTCACATATCTGTATGCAGAGTGTGCCTTTAAAAAAGCATGTTTCTTTTGTTTATTCTTTGCGTTGTCTTTTCCTTTCTGCGCGGAGTTTTGACATTGGAGATGACAGGTGTCTGTGGGGTGGAGGAGGAGGAGGAGATGCTGGTAAGAAAACAATCTTTGACTGCCTGTGGGTGAAGGCAGACTCCTCTAGGCAAGGCGGCCTTCAGCGTTTAGCTGGGGGCGCAGTATCAAAATCACAGCCACTGCTGTACCCCTAAGGCGCTAATCTCAACCAGTTACCATCAAGTGCTGCTTCTTCTTTATATAATCCTTCATTCCCCCCCTTCCTTCAGCTCTCTCCATATCCGTCATTCCTCCACTGTTGAAGACCCAATACACAGAGGTGAAAGGATAAATGACAGTTTCAGAAGGTGCAGGGGATGCCAGGCATCTTGAAACCAGCATTGTTTCTTCGCTTACCGGGCTTAAAATCAAATCCAAACTGTGCAGCTTTCATAAAGTGTTTTGCTGGAATTGTAATATCATAATTAGCAAGGCTTCTGTGCTTATCTCGACGAAACAAGGCATCTCACCAGATGCTGAGGAGACCTCTGCCGTCATTCAGTCGGCTCGATGGAAAAGGCTCGTTGTTTGATCACTGGATGACTGCTAATTTAATAAGTGTTAACTATGGAGCAGCCAAGCGAGGGAAAGAGGGAAAATGTAAGAGTAAAAAGCATTAAGACCAACTGATGACACGTTCAACTGTGCGCATAATATGAGGCTTAGTTAAGTACACACATGCTGTTTGTCAATTATTTAAAACCCCAGGAAATTAAGTCCAGGTAATCTCATAAGGTGTAAATAACATTCTTTTTCATGGCAACTTAATTGAATTCATTTGACACTATTTAGAAATAACAGCATTAGATTTGCTTTCACATGTTTATATAAAGGTGTATTGAAGAGAAATTAAACTAACAGTAATTCAAAGAGATCTGAAGGGATCAGATATGAGAATAAACAAAATTACATTCCTGCTCGTTGTAGAGCTGTTCTCAAGGCCTCGATTCTTTTGTTATATAGAGCTCATACTGGGTTACAGTACCACTCGGTCATCACTTAGAAATGTCCTCGTTTTTGAAAGAAAATCAGATTTTATAACATCAAATTGATCAGAAATGCAGTGTAAACACTGTTATTGTTGAAAAAGCCTATTGTGGCTGAAAACATTAAATAATAGAATAATTAATTTTAATGGAATATCTACACACTTAAAAGGCTGAACATCTATTAGAAAACATTCTGTGTGCAATTATTTAACCACAGCTAACGTGTTTTCATGGAAAAGTAGGCCAAGTAGTCCACAACAACAGATAAAGACATAAAATATAAATATGTACATTGATAAACAAAAAATATTGCCATATACAACACTTTTAATTG
Source organism: Helostoma temminkii (assembly GCA_900302695.1). Classification (NCBI taxonomy): domain Eukaryota; kingdom Metazoa; phylum Chordata; class Actinopteri; order Anabantiformes; family Helostomatidae; genus Helostoma; species Helostoma temminkii. The sequence goes on from OMLM01001422.1 coordinate 38,272, forward strand.
AATTAAAAATTACAATATCATTACAATCAAGATTTAAACCTGTTTCCAACATAACCTTAAAAGTGTTTCTAGAGCTTTTGTAACTTTAGAATGGTTTAATAAAGCAGCTAAAACTTGAAACAAGTCTTCTTGTACATCATTATACAACTTATACAACACATTACTAAGTGTTCTGTTCTGTCAATCTGCTGTTCTGCTTTTCTTCCATTCAACTATATGCCCCACTATATTAAAGCATCAAAGATTGAGTGAATGTGCAGCCATAGACTGAAGCAAAGATTTTTGACAGTGACAGTGGGTTGTAAAGACCAGACCAACCATGCGAATACAGAGACACTGGCTTCAGGCATGTATGATCTGGCCTTACTAGTAGGATGGCATGACTTGACACTATTTACACACACACACATAGACAAACACACCCATCAAGACTCGTGATGTAGACTGTAGGTGAAGGCCGGTATATGTCTGTCTAGTCTTGTGAATGAGCGGGCTGGAGATGGAGGTGGGGGGGCAGATTGGAGGGGAAGAGGGGAAATGGAGGGATTAGATGAAACCTTTCAGTGCATGTCATCATCCCTGACATTCTGTAGGGCTTGACCTTAACAGAGCAGCATCGTGTCAGAGACAGGGTCTCATCTCATCACCACCAGGGAACACACACACACATACATACACACAACTCTTCATAGATCCCTATAGCTCAGACATCAACACCTAACACACACTTTCTCACAAACACACGCATACAGACACAAATATGCACTGGGACATAGATACAGTACATGGAACAGAAAAATGCACAGAATGCATGTTGGATGATTAGTCATAGACATATTGTGAAAAGGCTAGTTCAGTGCAAAGTTTTGGTGACTGCCACTTGTCAACAGCATATTGATTTAAAACTAATTCCAGTGACTCCAGTGTAGGTCCTTAAGCTCTCTACTCTTCTTATATGTATATTTACAATCTTGGTGTAACCAAGTTCAAAAAAATATATTTTGAGCATTAGTAGCTGAGATTGGATGACAACATAAACAGGACAACAAAAGTGGATCCAGCGACTTGTGCATTCTACAGTTTCCATTATACAATGGAAAAGCATTTTATATCAGACCTTCTCTAAATACTCACTTCTTTCAAACCCTGCACATTCAGTTAGTGAGGCAGGCGTTCTGTTAAAATTTAGACAACAGTTTTCACAGACTGCATGGTACTTCTCATAGTAACACATCTTAATGTCTCTTTGTAAGACTGATCTCAGGTCATGTCAAGGGTTAATGAAAAGTTATATTTGTGTGTATAGAAACCTGAGAATTATGATGACAAGTTGTACTAAATACATTTTTAGCTAAAAAGAAATGAAGTTAGTAATTGCAGTAGTTTAACATTCAACAGTGTTTACTGTTCCTTGTGCAGTAGTTGCAGAGAGTGCTGTGTCAAAGCTTAACTTTTATGTGTTGCCCAATATATATGCCAAGTTTTTCTCAAATATTTAAAAACATTTCCAAAAATGGGGGTTTACTTTCTCAAAATTACAAACACAAACTTCAAAACAGTGAACTACTTTGTCAAAACTAAACAAACCTCTTAAACTGAAAGACTGCACTCAATTTTTTCCTAAAATTCTGAAAATGATTCACTAGAACAATGCACATACAGTAGCTGTCAAATGCTTATGTCTCACAGAGCATCAAATAAACACTGATCTGACCATCAGACCATCAGTTGGCTACATGAGGTCATGTTACATATTCAAATGCATACAAGTGTGTGTAAATATAGGTTTTCTTTTTGTTTTTGACAGGTGTACAGTAAAATAGCATTTACAGTATTACATGTACATGCAGTACAAAGGTTACCTATTTTAGGTAGTTTGTAGCAGAACCCAATAATTTCATCTACATACTCTGCTATGGCGAATTACAATGAAACAGATCAACAGATAACATGCATGTCATCACATTCATTCTTCATTTACACATGCACTTCGTTTATAGATGTGTCTTCTTTTATGCTCTGACACATAATTCAAGTGTTCTTCCTACTGAGTTTGCACATGCAAACTTTCAGAGTGACCCACAAGTGAGACTAATTGGTAATCAGGGTGTTGCATTTTGAAGGCCAGTGTTTCTTAGGTGAACACAGTGTGCTAAATGATGCAATTTGTGTTCAGAGTTTTGCTAAACTGTGATTTAGAATGATATTTGAGTGAGACAGATGGATTTGTGCTTAGACCTTAGCAGTCTGGCTTGATGTTTTTGATACACGAGCTTCAACCTTTCTGAATTGTGTACTTAGTTCCATTTTTTTTTCTGTATACAGTGAAGAAAGACTGAGGCTAACAAATACTACTGCTTCTGCACTTCCTCACTTGACAGATATTTGCATAAAACCAGCCTATAAAGCTTAAAGCATATACAAGTCCCATCTTTAACAAAGTGTGTCGTAATAATGTCTTACACAGTTACTAGTCTTTATCTTTCACACTTTCTCATTGGTCAGCCTCTGTATTTTGCAGACAGATTTAGGGTTGGCCATTGGTTTGCTATTATAAAAATATGGTTGACCTTTGAGGACCACGAATGGTTTAGAGTAGGCTGTTCCTCCACAATGCAGTTTGGACAGCAAGTTCCTCTCAGTCTTACTAACATATGTCAGTCTCCCTAAATGTTCTCTGTCACTTTATTAAAAAAAATTAAGTACAACAGTATAATTTTTATTATGGCTATAAAGGAAGCGCTAGCTCACATTAATTCTTTCATGAACAGTGAACTTTCAGAGTGACCCACAATGGGTCATTATGGGTATTAATTTCAGCTTTCTGTTAACCCATCTCCATATATTGCAAAGCCCTGCTCTTTAGGTCTTTGTTTTAACCTTGTTGTCAGTCTATATATCTATATTAAAGGTGTGCATATCCATTTTGGCCTCAAATAGCTGGAAAATATATTTTGATCCTTTTCATAATTTGATACATCATGAGTCAGAGAAATAGCTGGATGGAAATATATTTTAGTGTCTGTGTTTGTCAGTGCTCCTAGGAGTTTGCAGAAGCAGTGCAGTGGTAGCAGTGTATTTCTGACCCCATCATGCTATCCGTTCTAATGATGCTCAGACCTCCATCAAAGTAGGGACCCCCCGTGGCTCCTGGGGGCCCCTGGGCTCAGGCGCTGTTGCTCTGGTTTGGTTTTTTCCCTTCACTGCTTGAGGGCTGGCACAGTAATGAGAAACAGAATTTAAAGAAAAGCAAAACAAAACAACAAAAACCCCTCCATCTTACACTGACATACAGTCTGTGTTCAGTCAGCTTGCTCTTTTTCTCTTCTGTATCAAAAACAAAGATTGTTTTAATGGAGCGGTTCAAACACAGTGGGCAGCTTTTGTTCAGTGTTTCTCGCCTTCGCATGCACACACACACACACACAACTTAGACCAACAGGAAGGATTAGTGTAGAGTGCGTGCACATATGGATTGATATGTTACAGCTTAGTGGACCGGTGCAAGACAGCGGGAAAAAATATAGATTTTTTGTCAATATGGCTGTGTGTTGATCCTGGGGCCACATTCATTTTCATCACTCAGATACAAGGGGAAAAAGTAGAGAAATGACACTTGTTTTGCCCGTCTCCATGGCAACCAGGATCATCCAAGTCAGAAGAGGTCAGATCGCTGGTGAAAGGTGAATCTGGGTTCACTGAAATCAACATTACATGAAATGCCCTTCACCCTTCACTCTCTGTCTGTCTTTTCCTGTGTCTTTCCATCACCTCTGGTCACATTGTGCTTTCTCCTCTTCCACAGGCACAATCACTTCTGTTAAACTGTAGGTTTCTGTTGTGGTCAGGTTCAATGTCCCATATCAGCTGGGAAGAGCTTTCATTCTACTGTTGAAAGGAGGCACAGAACTCATGGCTGCTCCCATGGAATTACCAAGAAGCCAACAGTAACACCTTGTTAACTTTTCCTGCATGAATGAAGTTTAAACACGTCATTCATTTCTCTCACGTCCCTCCACTCTCCTCTCAATCTGTTCTACAGCTCTCTGACCAGTCTGCATCTCTCATCCCTCATTCTTCTTGATAGATTAGAGTTTATTACTGCGATCTCAGATTTGTTGTCACAGCGTATTTGGGTAGTAATATGTTTCCTGGCTTCTTATCCAATTTGCTGGTGGCTGATGGGGGACTGATTTCAAGGGAGGCGTGAGAAGAAAGAACTGTGGCTGCCAACCAGCTGAGGGCAACCAACTCTCCTCAGGTGATAATTGGCTGCTGATGCAACATCCAACCCTTTGTAATTAATCTCTGCATTTGTGTGTGTGTGTGTGTGTGTGTGTGTGTGTGTGTGTGTGTGCGTGTGCACGCGTATGCACACATCAGTCATGTGAATTCATGCTCACCTCTTCATGCATGATGTAACAGATTATGTTTACAGTATAAAGCTCTGTTAATATTGATAAGGTGAAACCTCCACCTTCACTTTACTATATTTTCTTGTGTAACTGTATTAGTTAGTTAATGCAAGTCAAGATAGTTAAGAGAAGATAAGAAGATAGTTAAGACATTCTTGTCAGTGCCAGTTGTCAGTGCAAATTATTGCAGTTAAACTCTAAGGTCATAAGAAGTTTGAAGACCAACTTCAATAATATAGTTTGAAGGGGTGTGAAGTTAAAAAATAATGAACTCAGTGAAGGAAATGCCACAATGCAAGTGAAATATTATTTTCCAGTATCAGCACACCTTATATTTACTTTTAAAAAATAAATCAATCAGTTCATTTACTATAGAAATGCAACAATTTGATTAGGTCTTCTACTGTCAAATGTATCAGTAGCACATATGTTGTTGGCAGTGGTTACCACTTATTCTGAGTTGTAAAGTCTACAAAAAGCATTGTCTTCTTACTACCTGTTACCCCTTTTAAAATCATTTTTAAAGTGTAAAATGCAGTGTAATTAATCTTAGTAAAATCTTAGAACACATCCTGTTATCAATCAACTCCTTTCAAAGCCCAGGAAACCACTGCTCTAAGAGAAACTGTTCACGCAAGCTGCAATAATATTTTACATATTTTCTAAGTGTAAGCAGGACCAGATATGTTGAGTCTCTGCTGTTCTAGTCCACGTCATGATACACCTTGAATTACCCATCTACTTTACCTTATGTTGCTAAGTCGCAGAGGAGGCCTAAGCTCAGATTCTCATTTCAAAATAAAATTGGCTGCAGCCACACACCAGACCGACTATAGTGCAGTCTAAGCTAAACTGCTATCATTACCGCTGTGTCTTAATCAAAACAGATGTGACACACATCCTCTAGAAACAACATTAGGCATCTGCACAACATCTGAATCATTGGTTGCTTTATTTCAATGAGGGGCGGGGGCACATGTGTGCCCGAGAGGTCCGGACTCTGTTGATACCTGGACTCTGTGCAGGTCACCAAAATTACTCATCCATGTCTTGGTGGCCATGGTGCGCAGTCGTGCTGGAAGAGGAAGTTCCTTTTACTAGAACTAAGGTGCCAAGCCCAACCCCCATTAAACAACCCAACACCACAATCCCCCCTCCACCAAACTTTACACTTGGCACATTGCAGTCAGGCAAGTACAGTTTTCCTGGCATTTGCCAAACTCAGATTCATCCATTGGATTGCCAGACAGAGAAGCAGAGAATTTGTCACTAGAAGGAGCTTTACACCACTGCATCTAACGCTTTGCATTGCACTTGGTGATGTAAGGCTTGGATGCATCTGCCTGGCAATGGAAACCCATTTCATGAAGCTCTCTACACACTGTTCTTGAGATAATCTGAGGGCCACACAAAGTTTACGTGGCCTACCACTTTAGATAGACTCCACAGACTTATTGCACAGGTGGCAACCTGTGGTACCAAGCTCGAATTTACTGAACTGCTTGGTACTGACCCATTCATTCATAAATGTTTTTAGAAGCAATCTGCATGCCTAGGTGCTTGATTTTATGCACATGTGGCCACGGAAGTGATTGGAACACATTCAATGTTTTGAATGGGTGTCCCAAAACTTATGTTCAGGGTTCCATTGCATATCGGAAAGCAGCTTATGTCGCTGCAGTGTTACTGTATAGAACTATTACTTTTCAGTTAACTGCTAATGGTAGCTAATAAACTGACCTTGGAGGTATTCGTCATGAGTGACGTAGTTGCAGAAAAAGGACGAGAGGGCCAAGGACCAAAGTTGTGGCTGTAGTCTTTGTTTTGATTCAAAGAAAGACATTTGAAATTCATTGTTGCCCCTTTAAGTTATCTGTAAAATAAATAATTTTATCGGACTCCATGTGATAGTACTTTCATTGGTTTCTTGTATCATAGTTTGTTATATTTAAACAACCAATTGGCTACAAAACAATTTCATCTCCTAATTTTCTCATGTATCTGGCGTTAAAAAAGTCTCTTTGGACTCCATTGCGGCATGAGCCTATGGGATCCTCATGTAGAGCAAATAATTAGTTTGTATAAAGACCTGCACAGAAAAGCCTGCATTATCCTACAAAGTTAATTAGAATTAATTTTTGGAAAACAATATTAGAGTATAACTTTTCACATAAAACACATCAGGTAGTTCATGTTATTACACTGTGGTTGGTGATAAGCCGTAAAAATAACCTGACAGCATACAAGGCGGAGATAAGAGGCAGCTAGAGTGAGCGTCTATCTTACTGTGTTAATTAAAGATAATCAGTCCTTAAAGACATCCAACTCTTTAAATTAACACAAGATAATGAGTCCTGCACCTCAGAGGGAGAGAGTAGACAGATGTAAACACAGATAGAGACCGAAGCGGTTTCCATCCAACTGTCAAGGAAATTTTAAGCACTCTTTTGAAATGTCACCAGAAATAAAATGTTAATTATGCGTATTTCTGCTGAGATGACGTTACTGTATACACACACAAAACACATCCAGGAGAGAGTATCTCCAGAACTGATGAGCACTGGACAGCTTATTATTGTCTGTTATTCTTAGCTGATGTTGATGATACTGTGTGAGGAAGACCTACAAAGAAATTAGTGTGATGATTTATAATTAGGTTTCTATCAATATCTGGTCCAGCCAGTCCAATAGCGGCAAACACTTTGCTAAAAACAGATATCGGTCATCTTTAAGTTTTATTGTTAAACCATATTTTAAAAATCCTAAAATTATCCTTTCATCAAGTTTTGAAAAACTTCTGAAACTGAATTCTGATGATTAAATCACCATTTTCAATGGTGACCTTTTGACCTTTTAAGTAACATTAAACAAAACATCATCGAGTGTCTAGTATCTAGTTAGATATTGTATATGTATGCACAACAAAATGTCACTGCATATTCTAAGACCATGGGACACCTTAGACATGTCATGCCAGCACAACAGCACAATATTATACTTGAGCAATGTTACAGTAATAACCTGCACAGTTTGGTGAGAAACTATGGTTATATATTTTGCAGTATTATTGACAAAATAAATAAATACATACATGTCTTATTCCAACATGATTATATATTTAATTTAATAACAAGCAATTGGCAGTCAAACAGAAAATGCTGCAATGTTTTTAAAGTGATCAATGTCAGTTCATCATCTAGATAAAGCACATAACCAAAGCCCTGTCCAGGTGTCTTTGCTTTTTTTCCCTCAGTGATTCCAGTGGCGGATAACAGTAGGAAGCTAGGCTTCCTCGCCAGGCTTTGTTCTCTGTGACTCCCCTACGGTAGCTTTCATTTGACTCCCAGTGTGAGTTCCGTGTTAATTAGGTAAATGAATACGTGTGTACAGACAGGGCCGCCCCACACTAATAGCGGCACCAGCACAATTGCAACAAAAGGGCCCCACCAGCTAAGGCTAAGTTTGTGATTAAAAGAAAGGCCTCTATGGCGAGGTGTAACAAAACGGCATACAGCGGGCTTTGAAGCTTATTTATGGTGCTTTATCTAATCCCTACCACCCGTGGCTATGGAAAAGATATGGATGTATTATTCATGATAATGTATGGTGGTGACTCTTATGCAGATTCACAACAAAGGAAAACTTTCTTTTTGTGCCTCTAAATGGCCAATTATTTTTTTCTGTTTGACTGATGCAAAACAGATCAAATCGTGAAGAAAAAGGCATTCTGATTCTGACATTTGGTGGATCAGTTTGCTGTATGTTCTTGTCTGTCTTGTGAGCCTTGAACCCTTAAGCTATGTGCTTCCTTGGCAGAACATCTGACTACAAATCACAGTTACAAAAGTTTTATTCTTCTCACCTAAGGGATACCAGAAAGCCTCTATAGCCTGAGTAGTAAAATTTGAACTCAGTCCAAATCCACATCTTGAACACACAGGTCACAAAATACAGACTCAATCTACCCGTAAATATCTAAAAATAATTAGCATTGTAGCCAGTGATAGCCAGTTTTTATTCCCCTATCCAGTGGTTATCCACTGTGCTTGTTTTAAAATGACATTTTGTGTGTCAGGGTTTTATGTCAGAGAGCTGAGGATCAGTAAAACTAATAACCTACAAATCATTACTTGTTATTTCTGTGTAGTTAGAAATACGCGTGTAAACATCTACATATAAAACTTCAACAAAAGCTAATTGAAGTCAGGCAGGGAGAGCACAAGATTGGAGATGTGGGTTAAACCCATTTTGACTTAAAACATTCCATCTGCAACAATGCCTAGCAAAAAAAAAAGAGATATTGCAAGACTTATGATTGAGTTGATCTGCATGAAGCTGAAATAGATTAAGAAGTAATATCACTGAGTTTTTAGATATGTATCAGTCTACAGCCAGGTCCATGGCAAAGTGGGCAGCCAGCTAAAATGACTCCCAAGCTACAGCACAAAATGATTCAGGGTTTTTAAAAAAACAACCCCAGACTAAAGGCTTAATTGAATTACTGGAGCTGCTTAACATCTCTCTTTATGCATCTGCCATACCCAGATCATGGTGCAAGGTGTCATGGAGCACGATGTCCTGCTGTGAACACAAGGAAGCTTCAATGAAGCTGCTCCAAAAAATCTCTAAGCCCCTGGAGTTTACCAAAAAGCACCTTGACACTCTAAAACACTAATGGGAAAATGTTCTGTGGACTAATGGAACAAAGACTGAAATGCCAGGAAGAACAGGTAGCACACAGGAAGAAGCACTGCATGTCAGCATGAAAACATACCAATGGTGAAGCATGACGGAGAGAGCATTGTTACTTAAGGCTGCTTTGCTGTCTTTGCACCTGGGTAGTTTCATCATCAAGTGGAATATGAATACTTACATTTACCAAGGTATCTAACAGAATAATGGGTGGTAGTCCACCAAGTGATGTTGGATGATGCAGTAGGACGATGATGAAAATCTGCCTGTTGTGGGGCCTGAGTCCAGACCTCATCACAATACAGATGCTATGGAATGAATGTCCAACAAATTTAGCTCAGCCGAAGCAGATCTGTCAGGAAGAATAATCCAAACCTTGTACTGAGCATTTGCAGGTCTAATCCACAGCTACTGGAAGTGCTTGTTTAAGGTTCAACCACTTATTATATTCAGTGGTTTAATTACTTTCTCCATCAGCACTTAATATTTAATGGGTCTCCTTGTGTATTAACTTAAGCACATTGTGACTTCGATGAAGATCAGATCACAGTTTATGGCCAGTTAATGCAGCTATAAGGTTTTTAAGAGGGAGCACATACATTTAGTTTTCTATAACCCTAACCCGTGTGTCTTACAGAGGACTTTACGTTATAAGACTGAAGTTCACAAAAACATTATGTATCTTAGTACAAGAAAATTAGTTCTTTCAACATAAAATTTTTCCACTTTATCACAGGTTTGGAAAGGGCTTGCTGGATGGATAAGTCAATGCCAAACAACCACACCAGAGTTACGTGTACAAAATGAAATACTGTCATTAATTCAAAAGCAGTTAATAATGGATGAGGGAAGACATCACTGAAAGCTATTTACGGTTTGAGGAGGCAGACATATGAATAGATGACCCTTCCTTCCCTCGCAGTGACAGTCGAGGGTTACTTTACAAAACTGTTGGCAGCAGAAGATCTTCCTGTAGCAGACAGACAGAGCTGCTGTCATTCAACACTGAGCTGTCACCTTCTGCTGAGATACCACAAGTGTATGTGTATGTGTGTGTGAATGTAAGTGTGTGTGTGTGTGTCAATGTGACAGGTCTGAATTAATGAGAGGTTGAAGAGTAAGAAGGGCAAATATGGTGGCTGAGTAGTGGCGACTACACCATGTGTGTATGTAGAGGTGGCACTTAAGAGAATAATTTATTTGTTTTCTACCTGGTTATTTCAGAGAAAGTCAGAATCTAATACATCTTTAAACTTAACAGCTCTTCACAGTTTCAGATTAATGTGGCTTTAGTTTCTAGAACCAGTAACCTGTATATAAAAAATTTCAATTTGTTCTTAAAAAAGTCAGTGTCTTATATATTTTCTTTGGGACAAGGGCAGTGGTTCCAAGGAAGTGACACCAGTAACAGCAAATACCAAAAAGAGAAACAAGATCAATAAAGGCTAGTTCATGGTCTCCACTTGCTGTATACATTTACACTTTTGGGGCAAAAACAAAAACACATTCAACAGATTAGCACGCTAATGCATTTGGTGGTTAGCATTAAACACATGGTACATTATGAATTTATTGTGTAGGGATTTTGGTGAACTCCATGAACGAAACTAAAAATATCAACCTAGTGGCACTATAGATAAAAATGTAATGAATATTTCATCTACGGTATTTTACAGAAAACCTAACATTTTTTAGTTGTTGTACTGTAAGTCTGGCCCAAAACGATAGCCCAACCATCCTCCAACATGAAGCCATCCATGCTGTCAATATGCCAAAAGATAGAACATCACCATATTATCTCTGGGCAAGTTGATTTGTCAACTCTAGAAAACTAGCAAAGTTTATGATGATGCAACTGGATAGGATCTTTAATTTAATCTTTCTTAGTTAAGCATTCTATAAATAAATGATATATTAGATGTAAGTAGCAGTAGGAAAACTGCACTGTCATAGTACATTCATTTTAATATTTGACTTACAGCACTCTCTTAGTGTCTGCTCTGCTCCTAAATAATGTTTGGTCAAATGTGGCACCTTGCATTTGAAAGGAAATGTGTCTCCACATAAAGCAAAAGATGCAGGTGACTGAAATGGGTAAATCTGGGTAAATCAGTTTGTGTGTGT